>OZ026626.1:16913261-16955761 GCA_964020975.1 Hermodice carunculata | reverse complement strand
TATCAGGTCAATTGTAACCTGCAGAGTATTAATGTCAGGAAAAGCTCTGTAAAATTTTATCTGATGCTTATTATTCCTTCATTAACAGGCAATTTCGAACAAGATACTGGGAAGTTCTTAAGCTGGGGTCCTGTAAGAAAACAAGCCAAGATAAGAACATGGAAAAACAAACTGTAACAACAACGGCAACAACAACAACAACAACAAAAACAACCACTACCGCGCAATAGCAACAGGTAGCAGCATCAGCGGTAATGTTTTACAAGCATACACATCGGGGAAAGCGCATAGTGATACGATGTTTCAGCTACATCAAACGGAAGGGATGTGCAACTAAAAATATCTGCTAAATACCAATTTAATAGCATCAGCACCGTTTTCAATTCAAATTGGGAATATCAGCTCATCTCCCAATAGCAAGCTGAAATGGGACACATGATAGAATCTTTTAATTATATTTCTCAGTGAGCAGTTGTGGCTCCCAACCATTTAAGTAAATCTTACAACTACATGCAGTATCTACGAGTTTTAATTGTAGCTCAAATTAAGGTGCAGTTTTAAGGTAATATACTCTCACGTTATGCATCACCCAAAGCTATAATACATCGTTTGATATGCTGGCATGCTGATTTCCAAAACCGACCTGGTGTGTAATGGCTGATATATGATCGCCGTAGTAATTTCATGTAACATGTGGCGTATAACTTAACATCCCTGACGCACAATTCACCCTGCCTATTTGTTGATGTACACGTTAATGATGTAGGCTCGTTAAAGTGTAGTTCTAACAGCATGGAGGTTTAGAGTCATCAATTTTGAATTTCCCTGTAGAAAATGACAATTCAGCGTCAAATATAAAAACACATCAATTCCCTTATTTTATTTATTTATTTATTTATTTATTTATTTATTTATTTATTTATTTATTTATTTATTTATTTATTATTTTTTTTATTTATTCATTTTTGCTGGGGTGTAACTTTTTACTTTTCCAAATTAAATGTATCAAAAGCCTTGTGTTTTTGTTTTGTTTTGTTATTTTTTGTTTTGTTTTTTTTGTTTTGTTTTGTTTTGTTTTTTTCTTTTTGTTTTTGTTCTTTGTTTTTTTTTTTTTTTTTGAAGCACCTGAAGAATATGTAAATAAAGAAATTACTAATTAGGTCAATCGAAACCTGCAGATTTAATGTCGGGAAGAGCTATGCATAATTTATCTCATGCCTATTATTTCTTCACTGACAGACAATTCTGAACAAGATGCTGTGAAGTTCTTAATCTGGGATCCTGTAAAAACAAGTCAAGATAAGAACATAGAAAAACAAACAGTAACAACTACAACAGCAGCAACAACAACAACAACCGCAACCGCGCCATAAACAACAAATGGCAGCATCTGCTCTAATTTATCACAAGCATACACATCCGAAAAAAGGGCATAGTGATATGATGTTTGAGCTTTATAAGACGGACGGGATATGCAACTGAACATACCTGCTAAATACTAGTTCGGTAGCATCAACACCGTTTTGAATTCAAATTGGGTATATCAGCTCATTTTTCAATAGCAAACTGAAATAGGACATTTGCTAGAATGCTTTAATGATATTTTTCAGTGAGAAGTTGTGGTTACCATCCATTTAAGTAAATCATACGGCTACACGCAGTATTGATGGGTTTTAATTGTAGCTCAAAATAAGGTGCAGCCTTAAGGTGATATACTTTCACGTTATGCATTACCCAAAGCTTCAATACATTCTTTGACATGCTGGCATGTTGATTTCCAAAAGTATACAGGGTGAAGTTTTCCTGCACTGCATGTAACCAAAGGCTCAATACCATGTTTATGAATATTGTACATAAATATCACAGATGAATGACCCTGATAATTTTCAAAATTGTCACATAGAATTTTCAATATACAATACTCTGAAAAAGCGAGAAACATGCCCACACAGCAACCAGATTTGTTTGGTTCATGAGCAGACATTATGCCGAACGTGTTCAGGACACTCCGAATAGTCACATTTAATAACGTTGTTGTGTCTTAGAAACTTTTCTTACTTGGCAACCCAATTCTGTGAACCACGACGCACATTAGAGTAGCAAATTACAGCAATCCGATGGGGATAGAAGCAAGGCATGGACGCTTGATGTTTTGACCGCCACACTGAGAAACTGAAGAGGCAACGTGAATGCATGTGAAAAAGAAAGGGGGCTAATTGATGACGTGTTTGTCTGTAATTTGGGTCTGAGAAAAAACGATAGAATAGAGGTGCGACTGTACAGTATCATCAATGAGTTAAATGCTGTTAGTCAAAACAGGCAATAATCAATTCAGAAAGTTTGTTCGTTAGTTGCTAAACTATGTTCATTTATATAGGCACAGAATAGTATTTACAGAGTCACAAACTAACATGAACATGCGAATAAACCAAAATGTTGAAAAACACGCGTATGCTTACCTGATGAATTCAAAGCTCCTTTGTTTTTTTCCCATACCATGTGACAGGCTAAGCCAGTCAGTAAAATGCAATCAATTGGCCCCAGTTTGTTATCTACCCAATATCATATAGTTAACTTTGCAATGACATTCATGCATGCCCATACACCTCGAACACAAAATGTTGAGCTGTGCTCTCCAGATAAAAAAAAATGAATTTCAAACAATTACAAATAAACATAAATAGTTGTAAAACATACAGACAGGTGACAATGGACTCATATCCATTTGCCATGGTCATGTTTCGAGTAAATGTAAGAATGGTTGATGACAGCACAACGTATGCCAACGACTGTGCAACAGAGATGCCGCTTAAATAGACGCATGCTTAAACGTGAAAAGTAACAATTTTGCAAGTAATTCTCTACGCGGTAATTGTATCAAAGAGTGATTGCATATGAGTACATTATGGAACATACAGTAATACACTGCAAAATGCGCCATCAGGACATACTGTAGTTCTAGAAATTTTGGCGCTTGTTATGTTCGCACAAACTCAATTTTTCTTAGATTACAGAATTTTCGTGCCTTTTAAGATCGGGCAATCTAAAACCATACTATGTTGTGAAATACAATGCAACTTACTTTTGCGCATTTTAATTTCGCGCTTTGGGTGGTAGCGCGAAACGCGCAAAATTAAACCGAGCGCGAAAATTTCTAGAACAACAGTATACGGCAGGCCTATTTTCTAAGCATATATATCTTTCACTTGCACATTATAAAAGGTTCCTGGCAATACATTCATCTCGCATTAACTTCATAGAGATTATTCGAAACCGTCTTACGTGGCGCCTTATAAAGCACTTCTTAATGGCCTACAGTTATTTTCATATAAGGACATGTTTTACATGAATTGTAAAACTTGGTTATTGTCTACCTGCACCTTGCTGTGCCATAAACGTCACCTGCTACTGAACTTGATGTGCTGAATGGTTTGCACTCTAGTATCAGTTGCAAGCGCAGTTTATTTCGGTGGGTACACTTTGCATATTTAAATGCATGCGGATCACAATCCACTTGAAGTGCTTGTATAATGGCAAATGTCAAGATCTACATGCATATCACATTTATGTGAAACAACTTGCTTTATGTGTTGTTGCCTGGAGCCGTTAATCTGTTCATGCAAGTATTCTAGGTATATACTTACTTGCGCTCCAGGCTTGGTGGTCGCAAAACTGTAATTGCTTTACTTCCCTTACTTAATATTTCCTTGAAATAAATGCAAAATAAATATATACTTCTACCTTTACCTAGAGATGCATGGAAAATATAGTTTATCAATTGCTGATAAAGCTTGTCACACTTAATGTCACATGCAGACAGTTTTACCATTGCGATTTTGTTTTGATAAATTAGGCCTGTTGACCAAATAAAGTTCTCCTGATATGAAAAAGTCAACAAACATCAACAAGTTTTATCTTTATTTGAGGAGGAAATTTAATAATGTATATTTCCATGCACACAGCATTTAGTCACTTCCGAGATTATATACAAAGATCACATAAGTTCAGATTCATGGCATGTTTCGATTTAAATTCCTCCATAGCATTGTCTGTTTTGTTGTCTAAAGGCTTAAAGAAAGCATGCAACTTACTTTGGTCAGATACAAGTATTTTTCCGTATTAACAAAAGTAGAATTTCAACTAATTCGAAGAACTTTTTTAAGGAATGGAATTGCAGGATTAATGATTTATCTGATAAACATATTTCAACTTGGGTTCTTTCCACTTAAAAGACCCCTATTTCTCGTTCCGATTTGAAAGAATGTATCAAGCCACTCTATGTAAATCATATCAGAAACATACATTTGGAAGAACGATCATATATTAAAACGGTGTACCATTTGTAAAGCTGTGGTGTAGGCAGTCTTCATTTTAATATAATCACTTTGTTAAGTTGTTGAACCCTTTCATTGATAAAATAAATGCCAATTTCGGAAATTCTGTCTCTAAATAGACAGTGGGAATTTAAATGTTTCCAGTCGTGTACCTCTTTTGACCAACTATAGTAAGAATGAGTATAACCTTTTGGTTAAGATGTCAGAAGAAAAAAAGTTAAATTTAGGTATGACCTATTGAGTATCAATGATAAATGCTTCCCAATAGATATTTCACAAACATACATTGATGATTTGCAATAAAAGAAACAACAGAAAGTTACATTTAATGTTCATATATAGATATAAAGGTTCAAAATGTTAAGAATGAATTGAAGTTTTTGAATTATATGACAAAAATGACGAATTTTAACTCAACATAGTCATTGCCCTCTTATCCATCATACTTTTTAACTGGATTTAGCTGGTGGTGTCTATGTGCAACCGTTAATAGCCTTTGCTACAGTGTGCAACTGTAACTCTTATAATTTACTTCTCTTTTAAATATATGTGAAACTGGGACATCCAAACAGTTCAGATAAACCTTATCCACATTCAAAATTTCACCCAAGTAAGACAAAAAAGAGATCTGAGCGTTAAGAAAGCATCGACATTCATACCAATGAGAAGAAATGTATTTCAATCCTAACTCGAGACAGGCAGACACTCGTGAAAGGCAACCAGCGGTTTTGAGCCTATGCTGTCAACATTTGACTTTTTTTTCAAAACATACAGGTTTAACCACTTAAAACCCAAATTTGACAGTTGTGCCAAAAGTAGAAACACACAACGTAGGCCTGTCACTTTTTGGTTCTCCTGAACTGTAAGACGAAATTTAAGTGAGCGAATGAGCGTTTGTGTAGTGTTCAGACAAAAATAAAATCTTATTGCATAAATATCAACTGGATTTGAGGTAGTATATAACTGATGCAGTAAATATGCAAATGTAACGACAGTACCACAAATCAAATGCAATTCATCTATGAGGTATGATGTTACTTAAAGGTGAGAGTTGCTAACATTAAATCGACTTCAACTGCTGCTAACATTATTTGGTACCTGTCTGAAGTCAGGAGATATATTTTCCTTCATGCTGCATTATATTTATTTATTCACTGATAAAAAATGATATTAAAGTTGTTGTTATGACTACTATGCGTTTCCGATATTGTACTCTGCTTGATTGATGACTGGCCAGTTTTGATCATGGATTGATCTTGTTTTTCGGATTCTTTGTACAGTTTTTCCGACATAGTTGGAAAATGTTGCCGCTTCTGTTTTTCTCGACAGTTATTATATATTGCCACTTTGACACCTGGTCATCTTCTAATATTCACTAAGTAATGTATTACGTGATGGATATTTAAGCCTTGTTGTTATAAATGGTGATATTCATGTTGATGGGCTTCTCAATATTTGGAAGTTTTTGACTTGGGCTGAATGTATAACTACGACATTGACATGTGATGGTCATACTAATATTTTGTTGCCTAATTTTTCACTCATTTGCCACAGGTTTTCTACCGAAAAATAGACAGTAGCTAATCCACTAAGTATTATTCCCTGTGGCCTACTTTGTACCCCCAATATTTTCAGTTGTTAGACCAATTCTGAACTTCAAGACTAATTCCCCAATACAAAATGCAAGTATAGTCCGTCTGCGCCCACTCGTGTAGCTGATCACCATGTTCAGTTTCCAAATAAAAGCAGTTCATGTGCAATTTCTTTTACGATTTCATGGAAGAAAGAAAAAATAGCAAGACGTGGGGTGTAAAAGTTGATACAGTGAAGTTAATTAAGGAAAACATGCGTAGCTAAAGAATTTCATTCCCCGATAGGTCCTTACTTTTATCTTTATGGCCATAACATGTATACGCTCCTTGTACTATAAATTATCGTCAGCTTTTCATGGCATACTTCCCTTAATGTCACATACACACACGCACACAAAAATATATCAAAGGACCTGCCATAATCCAAATTCAAAATTTAAGCAATGACCTAAATGCAAGTAGGCATAAGGACGGTACATAAAATGAAGGAACGCAACCAGGAGAAGAATATGACATTAAGATATACATAAAACTTGACACAATTATGGTGTTCCCAATTCCAAGCAAATAAAAATACTGAGTGCAATAATAAAATCTCAGGATGATAGCACGCGACAACACCCAAACAGGACAGCAACAGATGGAGGAATCATGTGTGAAGGCCTGGCAAAACAATGTCATCTCCCTCTACAATGGACATCGTCGATGTTGAACGTGCCACCCGTAACAGTCCAATGGCCATATATATATATATATATATATATATATATATATATATATATATATATATATATATATATATATATATATATATATATATATATATATATGTATATATATATATATGTATATATGTATATATATACATATATATATATATAATATATATACAGATATATAATATATATACATATATATTTATATATACATATATATTTTTATATATATATGTGTGTGTGTGTGCGCGTGTGTGTGTGTTCAATGTTCTTTTCAATAGTTAACGGCTATCAATATCATGATAAGTTGATGTGATATTACACTACGATATAAAGTGAATATTTCATTTAAACGAACCTAACCTTAAAAGGTGTACAAGTGCCTACGGCTGTGCCCAGGTAACAAGTTAAACTGACGCCAAAAGAGGTAATGTAAAAAAGGGGAAAGAGCATGCATTTTCAAAGCTTATCAACAAAATTATAAGTTCCCCACGACCTGACAAAAGTAAATGTGTGGTTCCGGTAACCTGACAGTCTCTACTCAAAAGTCCCAATCCTAAAATTAATGGAACAAAAACAAACAAAAAAGGGTTCTTTTGACCCACCCTTCCCAAATAAACACTGGGCGACCCAGGCCAGTGCCACAAACTCAGTCAGAGACACAAGGGGCCCCAAACAGGCGGTATTTTATTATCGGCCCAAATGTGACGTCACGCCCCAAAAGTGCCTAACGCATGCTAGGGGGGGGGGGGGGGGGGGTTGGGGCATTCCGGCCCGCCCCCTAAAATTTTTCAATTAGAGCATCAAAAATGGTTTATCTGGGGAGTTTCAAATATTTTGACCACACATGGTTGACGAAGTCACAATATTTTAGTCATTATGGTGCGGATTTGGCTATTTTTTCCCTCAGATTGTACACAAATCTGATGATAATTAGCTAAAATAATTAAAACATAAATTTAAAAAAAAACATTACCATGTCATCAATTAAAATAAGACAAATTTTGTATTCATACATGTAAGGCTTCAGAGAGTTTTCACACATATAATGTTTATTAATTCGGGGAAAATTAACACATAAATCATCCTGCAATTAGTTAGCTGTGTATTTTCTCTAGAAAGGCAAGAAGAAATATACGTTATGATCACCAGGCCTGAATATACTTAACTTTTATCACTGAATGTTGATTGATAATATTTTATGCACACATATGCTAGGATGGTGCAATATAATTGGTGAAAGCGTACCAAACTATGAGGCATGAAATGGGAGTGCCAAACACCAAGATAATCTTGCCTTGGCTTATTTCTATGGCGTATCACCACATGAAGACAGGAGAAATACAAGTGTGAAATCGGAACAAATTTGGGTTGCTTTGCACAGGTTCATAGCTGAAATGCTTTAATTATTTATGAATTAAAAAAACGATCTAAATTTTCAGTAAATTAATATATAAATAAATTTTGCACTAAAAGCGTAATTTTTACAACTCCGGGAATCTGATATATATATATATATATATATATATATATATATATATATATATATATATATATATATATATATATATATATATATATATATATATATATATATATATATATATATATATATATATATATATATATATATATATATATTACAGGTCCTGATAACACTAATATACTGAAACTATAAATATATAAAGCGGCCCCTCTCCAGTACTCCCATCTCATGCATCAATAATGATTTGACCGCATTTTGAACGTGTTCTTACATTCACTCTCTTTGATATACCGTGGCAGGTTCTTCATAGGAATAAGTATAATCATGGCACACTAGCACTTGCAATTACCTACCCCAGTCCCCATCTGGTCAAAACGACCAGATTTCCTTGGCACGGGCGCTTTCACAATGTTAAATGACCTGACGCGCAAGACTACAGTGCTGTCCAATTAAAGCAGCAAATTTACATTCCGTTGATCATTTTCTCAATAACCTTCTTCACATGAGAAACACTCATTTTCTGTAGCATTTTTCAAAATCTGGGATGCAAAATTTTGCTCAATGTACCAGTTGGATCTGCTGCGACATGCCAAAAAAAAAAAAAAAAAACACAAAAACAAAAACAAAAACAACCCCCCCCCCCAAAAAAAAACAAAACAAAAAACAACCGTAGGGAAAAGAAAAAAAAAGAAAAAAAACAAATTATGTTTGTAAAACATAGATGCCCCCCGCCCTCATTACCCTTGCCCTCGCTACCCTATTGATAGTGGTAGAATGGGCACTCGTGACCTTACAAAATTAGTGAAGGTTGATCATACATCAATGTCACATATCTTTAAACTTTAGCCTAGCCCTTAAAAAGCAACTAAAAACCTGGACAATATAAAACTTATGGCTGAAAAAATAGTCATCATTTAGAAACCATGTTCAGCAAAGTGGATTTATGACCTAGGAAATGAAAGCAAGGTCAGTCATTTTCACTTGACCTTCTTCAGTTATTGTGCAAAAACCACAGGAAGTCAACTGTCTGTGTGTGACCATGAAAACTGGGTCAATGTCACCCATCTTCCAACCTGACCTAGCCCTGAAGACGAACAATTATCCAATGTAATATAAAAGTCCTAGTGTAAAAACCTCTTCAGTAATCATGTGGAAACCAAAGTTAACTGAGGTACCAACGTGACCTTGGAAATTTAATCAAGGTCACCAAACTTTAAACTTCTCCTAGCCGTCAGCAAGAATTATAGACCTGTAAAGTATCCTAACTTAAAAACTTTTTGAGTTATTATGCAGAAACCACAGGAATCCTACAATCTCTCTGTGACCCTGAAAATTGGGTCAAGGTCATCCATCTTCAGACAAAACCTAGCCCTCACAGAGAACCATAAAGCTGTGCAATATAAAAGTGGCTATGTGACCTTTAAAATGAGGTCAAGGTCATTCATATTCAAACTTCACTTAGCCCCAAATATGGACTATATTCCTGTGCGATATAAAAGTCCTAGCTTAAAAACATCTTCAGTTATCGTGAGGACCCATCTTCAAACTTTTCCTAGCTTTTGACTAGAATGATACACCTGTACAGTATCAAAGTCCTAGCTTAAAAACATCTTGAGTTACTGTGCGGAAACCACAGGAATTCTACAATCTCTCTGTGACCCTGAAAACTAGGTCAAGGTCACCCATTCTAACTCAACCTAGCCCTTACAGAGAGCCATAAAGCTGTGCAATTTAAAAGTTCTAGCCCCACGGTATAAGGTATCATGCAGAAAGCATGAAACCATATTCAGTGAAGCGGCACCGTGACCTTTAAAATGAGGTCATGATCAAAGTCCTAGCTCAAAAACTTCTGGAGTTATTGTGCGGAAACCACAGTCTACCTACCGACCGACTGACCGACCAACCCACCGACCGACAGACATGTGCAACGCCATATGCCCCACCTTCTTCGAAGGGGGCATAAAAAAGGTAATTCAAACCAACCGTAATCAAGTTGTAAGACAAAGTTAACAGAACAGCTGACCAACGTGTACAGTTATGCTGCAGTTAAATCAACTAAAACACAGCAATTCATTTCAACTTGTCTGGATGGCAACTTGGGCTGCGAAAAAAGCATAGTTGCTGCTGCAACCACGATGGCTGCGGTATCGGTATCTAGTATTGCTAGGTTTTAGTTGTCCTTCTCCGAGTTGCCAGAGCAAACAGTCGTCAACGTATTTTTAAAAATTGACTCACAATCTTAACTTTAATCTGCCTCCTCAGTTGTGTCTGAAGCAGTTATCATTGTTAGTTAGCAACCCAAATGCAACACAGTGAATTGTGGCCACGTGTTTTCAGCATGGTTCCATGTGTTCCTTCTCCTGGTTGCCAGGGCAAACGGTCGCTAAGGTATTTTTAAAACATGACTGAATATCTAAACTTTAGTATATCCGCTCGGTTGTGTCTGAAGCAGTTTTCATCGTTAGTTACAAATCCAAATGCGACACGGTATGCTCGAGCGCTTTTTTGAACATTGCGCAATGTATTGATTGCGGGACAGTCTCACAAAAGTACACTTGATTTGGATATATAAGTGATTGTCATTTTTGGGTTGAAATTTGTGAATATCGATAATCTTGTTCTCGTTTTTGTGGGATAAATTATCCGATCAGGGAGAGCGCGCATTGACAACTTAGAAGAACCAAACGCGTGTGGGTTTTTCAAAGAGGTAAAGTTTGATCTGAAAACATTAATTAATCATATTTCATATAATTGATGGTGAATGGCAAAATCAATCCAATCATTTTGCAAATGTGTAAACGAGTCCTGCCTTATGAATGCAAGATTTTTCTATTTCACTATGTTGTCTCAGCATCAAAATATTTTTGGCTCTATATTCAATGAACAACTAGGCCCCTGATGTGGACATTTTTCATCTTCTTTTGAATTTGTGTGCTAACCTCTTCTTATAATGTAGTTAAATGTATGGTCCACACGTCAGTTGTATTGGTATCTTCTTGAGCACAACCCTAACTTTTTATCTCATGGCTTCTCCGAAACTTCTTACAGCAAAATTGCCTAGTGACCCAAAGGGACAATATTAAAGCAACTGTCAAGCCATAGTATGTACAAAGCTGTAACTATTATAAGACGTGGCCGTGTCCATTTGGGGTAATTCATTGTGCATTCGACGCATGATACCTGTGAAGGTATCTACAGAACGACTTTTTATATGGTCGTATACACGTTACATTTTCAAGTTGATCGAAATTATTATTATTATTATTATTATTATTATTATTATTATTATTATTATTATTATTATCATTATTATCATTATCATTATTATTATTATTATTATTATTACTACTACTACTACTACTACTACTACTACTACTACTACAATTATTATTATTATTATTATTATTATTATTATCATTATTATCATTATCATTATTATTATTATTATTATTACTACTACTACTACTACTACTACTACTACAATTATTATTATTATTATTATTATTATTATTATTATTATTATTATGATGTGAGCAACTTCTCTCACACATGGGGTATTTCTGCCTTGTTCTTCGAGCATGCACCCAAGAGTAGACCCAAAATGGGACTTTCTACAAGCTGCAAACCACAGCACAATGCGCTAAGGCCATATTTGGCATATGTGTCCGTGCTTTATGTCTCATTATTACATAGTGTGTTTCATGGTGGAGATACCCACAAAATACGTTGCATTGCCTTCAGCCGAATTTTAGGTGACATATACTTCTGTTTTGATCGCAACTTGGCGATCAGTACTTTGGTGTGATGATAATGGTTAAAATTTTAGCGAATCCTTGAACTATTTACATTTTAAATGACATGTACTCCCAGTAACACGTTTTGAAACAGGATTAGATTACAAATCCGGCAAACATGAGTGGTATGTGACACATGTCTGTCCGGTTGGTTGAGTGATTATAATCAAAATTGATTTAAAAATACAGATATCCAGCGTTCAGGTATTTAGCATACTGCAGAATTGTTCCCAGCAGATCAGCCGACATACACAATGAGACCATGTACAGTACCTTTTGGCCTTTTGGAATTAAAACAAACTTTAAGACTGTCAAAATACACGAATAAAAGCTGCTGACCTGGGCAATGTAACATATATCTCAGCAGCTTCGGGTTCTTGTTCAAGTGTTCTTCATGCAGTTGAAATGAGTTTTGGCTGACGTATATCAAGAAGAGTAACACAAACCTCCAGCTCTTTTTCGATCAATACATGGCAATGTGGTAACACTGCCACCATAATCTTTGGAAGTCTAAAGAATTTTATTGTCGCAATGTATGCCAACGAGGATGTTCAGTGGTGTCTTTTGTAAGTTAGAAACGGTCAAATCTCAGTAACAAATACGTTCGAACAAAATTAAGAAGCAACAACCTCCACGTGCAAAATAAATAAATAAATGAATAAATGAATGAATGAATGAATGAATGAATGAATAAATAAATAAATAAATAAATAAATAAATAAATAAATAAATAAATAAATAAATATAAGTCAGTAGAGTACTAATCTTTACTTGTAATTACACTAAATCAACATAGCAAGGCTAAGCGTGGTATCAGAGCGGTAGGTATTATAAGGTACGTGAAGTTATATCTTGTATTCGGAACGAGCGGGACTCGAACCTGCTACCTTTGGCACTAGTCGCCTAGCTGAAATGGAAAACGCTCATATCCACTCGACCAAATCCCCATTCCTAAAAAGAATGGTTCAATGGAGGTAGTTATGTGCGAGTGCCATATCAACACGGTAATGCAGTATATTTACTGAGTCGGCATTTATTTCCAGGATCGGGGACTTAAATCCACCAGCATTTTATTAGCTTACAGAAATTTATTTTTTCGTGTGTGTGTGTGTGTGTGTGTGTGTGTGTGTGTGTGAAATGTTAGTCGGCATTGACTTTAAGGCGCCGTATCAAAATGATCGTTCGTCTCACACGTAAATGGCGTCTGGTACGAACTGACAGTTCGTTCCCTATTCGAACATGTACGTTTATTTTCGTCCTGAGCCAGATTCGCGTCTGCCGGTCGTCTGGACTACAGTCTGATCACGTGTGCAAGTCGCTCTGCGTCTAGAGCCAGTTTATCGTCTGCCAGTTGTCTCCAGGGACCACAGGCCCATGGATGATGGAGTGTGAAAATCGTCCCGAGCAAGTTTCACATCTGCCTGCACCTGCTGCCTGATAATGTCTGAGCTGACGCTAGGTATTGCATGTAGCGCATGGTGGTCCCCACTTTTCCCAACCCGAATATTCGTCCAGACTACTATGATAGTATCGCCAATAACGGGAGTCAAATCTAGGCGCAGAGGCGCATATTGGTGAGAAATGTGTGTACGCGTAGCGTCGTGAACTTTTGTTTAGAACTTGAAAATCTGAACTGCTCAAAAGGAATTTATGATGTTGTCTCCAATAAAAAGCAGACAAAATGTCAAATGACAAGTCATGTAGGTTACAGTACCGATCCAAAGTCTTTAAACCAAACACGCGAGGCTCTTGCGATTGTGCCGCCATGACAGCAGCCAGGCTATGACTTGGCCAAGTGTTTGTTCCCGCGTGGACAAGCGAGGTGCACGGCCGAGTCCTCAAGCCATCACGCCCGGCTAACTTCCACGTGTGTGGACCTTTCCTCGTGTGTACATGTACATATTTCCTTGTCACATTGATGGTAACTTCATGAAATAACAAAGCCTGTCCTTTGCATAATAAGTTCTATCCATCTAGGCCTGTCTATAGCCTGCCGCATAATTTTATATTTTGCTCCCCGGAAATTGCTCTTTTTTCTTTTTTGCGTTTAATACAACACCGAGAACAGCACTGTCATGCAATGCCATTTGTGTGGGCCGAAGAATGAGGAGTCCACTCTTGGCTTTTTCCCAGGTCAATCATCATTGCGGTAAAGGGATCAGTTGATAACGATCTGATAACCAAACAGCAGGGCAGCAATTAACACATGCATATGTGACGCGGCCAGACTGCTCTGATTTGCATTTTTTTTTTATATAAACCCAAATGAAATGCTGCTTCTCTCATTCCTTTTCATTCTTTTTGTTTTTGTTTTTTTCCCCAATTACTTTAGGCCTACATCACTGAAAAGGTACTCTTTTTGTAAAATTCATTTGTCCCTACGACCTTTCTCTTATAATTTGGCTTCTATAGGGAGACAGACAAAAGGTCTAATTGAATTTACAACAGGGGAATCAAATCATTTTTTTTCATCTATTTCTTTTCCTTTCTTTAAAATTACATAACTGAAAGATATCAATTTGTTATGTTTGGCTTCAGTTGAGAATTCTTTCTGTGTGTGTATACAAAGAGAACATGAGTGATTTGAAATTTAATTTAAGCAGTGGGAATTTTAACAAAGCTCATACAACGGAAAGAGAAGAGTGGAAGAATACAGGTGACATTAGGTATGAGTTTTCTTTCTTTTTTTCTTTCTTTTTTTTGTATATTCAGCAAATTTATTAACGGCGTCAAACCAGTTGACTCTTCAGACTCATCAGAGAGGAACTGTTGGGGTTTAATGTCAGTTGAAGTTAAATGGTGCTGCTGTGGGGAGGAGGAGGGGAGCAAGGGGCCCATGATTCATGAATGCAGTGTTAACGTACAACAAGCATATGAGATTGTTCTAGCCAATCTAGGCCTACATGACTTTATAAGTTTTAGGAGCGTGCATGCTGGGTGTTGCTGTATGATTAAGAGACACCAGCATATTATAGACATTACAGATAGAATACATTTTGTTATATATGATCTGCCAGGCTTTGTTTCCTCCGGCCCACCCACCCCCCTTTTTTCTCTCTCTCTCTCTCTCTCTCTCTCTCTCTCTCTCTCTCTCTCTCTCTCTCTCTCTCGTGGGATGACCTCTCATAATCTGTGCAAACTCGGGCAAATGTGCGTTGCTGCCATAACTATTTTGATGGGTTTTTTTTGTTTTGTTTTTTTCATTTTATTAGAAAAATTACAAAACTAAAATAAATATTTGCCGACCGATTAATATTTTCATACCATACGATAATTAATGTTCATAACAATTAACATAGCCAGTGGTAATGCCATGGCAATGGCCCACAGTAACCAACAAGGCTGCTAAAACAAGTTTTGTAGAACGAAAGCATTTCCAGCCGAACGGTAACAAATTAATGTGTATCTATCCTAGGGTGTTAGATATATTGCCATTATACACCCAGATCTATGTTGGAATACAAGGAAAACTTAAAAGTAATTTTGTGCTCTGTGACTGTGGCCGTGTGGGTGTGGCTGCGTGAGGCCGAATGCTTCAACTGCATCCCTGGTCAGGGTGCGCTTTCACTTTTTCCGACTGATTTCCAGGCGTTACTAACACCAAGGAGGCTAGACTACCCCACCTTGCTAACAGCGAGCTTGCGCATCACAAAGCGCAGAACAGATTACCTGCACACTAAATTTGATAAGAAAGCCCACAGAAAACTTCCACGGCTACTGCAAAGATAATAACAAAAGTTTCGACTTGTTTGCCGGTGGCACCCCGGACACGCAGGCTGCCGTTTCTCACTCTCAGTTTCTGGAAAATATCGATGACGTGACCAACAGTGCCCCAGTCATGCTGTGGTCACCCATGACAACGGACGAGTCCATCAATGTCCACAGGGCATCATGGCTAGTATTTTCTTATGTATACAGAAGAATTAATACTAGCTTCGACATAATTTAACATGAAATATTTTTTTTAACGTGCGATAGCCCTTTTCTTGCGGTCAATTTTGAATTTGCTAAGAGTTCCAGGCAACTGTTCCGCCTTCCGGGCCTACCAATGCCAGGAAGCCTCCCGACACTGTATCCCCTCCGTGAGCAAAATGGTAACAACGGACTGCTATTTTTCATTCACCTGCAATCTTTCTGCATTTGATTTTGATGGCTGTATCATGTGTGGAATCATTGATTTAGGCACATAGTTACACATGTGGTCTTAATTGAATACATTTCTGAGTTGCCGTAACTTTTTACAATCACAGTCACTTGGCAAAGAAGAAAACACACAAACACACACAAATTCAGCGTAATTAAATGGGAAATCAAGGATGGATAGGCCTACATTGTAATGTCAAAATACTGACTGCCCAGATGACTATTATTAGTATTAATGATGCCGGCACTTCAAATGGCCGTCACCATGTACTGGTCACATAACTCGTAAAATCTGAAACTCAGTGAAAGTGCACAAGCAAGAAATTGTGTGTGTGTGTGTGTGCTGTGCAAGTGTGAGTGTGTTGATCATCAGGCAGTGGTCCTTCCAATTTCCATCATCCCTGCACAAGTTAGGCCCCGGACCGGTGCTTGAAGTTGAATGGGTCGATCAACTTGTCGGTCATATTTCAATTTAGCGGTATATTTCGACATCAAAGTTTGCCTGTAGTTGTGACCTGTCGGTTTTTTTGTCTTTTTGGGGGGGGGGGGGGGGGGTTGGTGTTTTTTTCTTTTTTTTTTTTCTGACCGATGCAACGATACTTTGACAAGTCGGCATATATGACCAGCTCTTGTTGTGCCAAGCAAAGGCACGTGTTTAAAACTGAAATTTTGAAGCCAGCTCCTTGCACCGACGCTACTTCAAACAGCCCCCAAACCAACGCATGGTGCGGTGTGGTAATGTTGGCACCTTGCCAGTTTCCTGTGTCACGAGATTCTCCAGGACGGCAAGCAAATGATTGACAGCTCTTCAGACCAGACCGGGAGACCAGACTTCCAGCTGCATGGTCCAGACCAGTGTGTGCAAGCCATTGCGACTCTGTCTTGGCACTTGGAGCACATTCATTCATTCATTCATTCATTCATTTATTTATCAAGGTTACCGGCCCATGGCATGTATGGGCTAACTGATTATTGCGTATCAAGGGTAGGGCCTACCAACTCAGTGCTGTATAAATTCTGCCTCTCGGCACTCAGTGGTCTCACCCCTACGCAAAAGTAGTTTCTTCCTAGCAAGAAGGATAAACTATTACCTCATTTGATATGCGTGGACCTCTCCCACGTGAAGTTGACAGGTTGTGGGGTGGATAGGATGACATAATTGTAGTGTCCATCTTTGTTATATGGTCTATCAGTATCATAAGACTGATTAAACTTGAATTAGTTGAAGAAAAAAAAAATACTGTTGTTCGGACAGTTTTTTTCTTTTCTTTTTTTTTTAATTAAGTGACGTGGATCGAAAGGCACATACGCACACAGCTGCTGGGCCAAACTGCATCGACAACCCGTGATCGGGTTTCTCATAAAAATCCAGCGAGTGGCGATATAAAATTATGGGCCACATCGGAATGATACCATACATCTCGCCTCTGCCCCCTGCCCCTCCCCGCCCCACCAGCACCTCCAAATATTCCGTGGTATGTGTTTGTTTGACCGGTCCTTGTTTGACTCTTATCGAAACAACTTGAAGATTTTACGTGTAACTGTCCTGTATGTGGAAAGCAAAATGATTTTATTATTCATGCCTTCATTTGATTGCAAGCATAAACAATCTTGTGCACCGCACAACACACTGCCTACATACATGGCCTACCCATTAAATAGCGTTAGTTATCTTACTATTCTTTGTGCCAATCACCTCTGCAATATATACTTAATTTGGAACAAATTATAATTTATATCAGTACACCTGTGAGCAAAGTGACATACAACGGTACAGGTAGAAAGGGGTCCGTCCAGACAATAGTACCATTACTCTCCATTGTGCAGACAATGAACTAACTTTTATTGACAAAACTGTTCCCACATTCAAAGAAAGTCACATTGTTTTTGGTTTAGTGTTTTGAAATAACTTTAATCTGTGTGTTCATTTCTTTCGTCATTCGGAGATGAGGCGACCCATTGCTCCTGTTTGCGCTTTTGTCTTGCAATTAATGTTTGTAATTGGGGCATCGCTCGGCCGACTAATTATGAACATAGGTGTGTGGTGTCACTAGTCTGGCTTATGTAATCTGCGCGTCTCAGACGCAGGGAGCACTGTCGATATGAGCTCCAGCTGGGTCACGCTCAGGCTTGGTCTGGCCTCGTTTGTCTTGGTCTGTTCGCGTGTGAGACGAGGTGGAGACGAATCCAACTTTCATTCCAGCCAGACTGCGTTTCTTCCGTCTTACACGCACGATCATTTTACAAGCTGAATACTGGATCAGTGTCAAAATTAATTTCATGTATATCAGTGTGTGTCACGATATTTAATATACCTGCGAACGTCATATGCCCGCAAACATCACTTGGTTTGGTAGTCCCTGTGTCCTCATTGGTGATGCATCATTAATATTATGGACTTTTTAATCTTCGTGTATTATGAAAAAAAAATGACAACTGTGAGAGACATTTTACTGAAGACAGGTACGTGATTCAATACTTTCGTAATTCAAGCACTATGAACTGTCACTGGAAAGCAATCATGAACATCAGCATTTAGTCGAAAGCACACAATGCTTTTGTTTGATTCGTAAACTACCAATCCACCCATGCCTGCTTGTACTCCTGTGAATATCAATTTATTGGCCCCTTCATAATCGAAGATTAGTAAAAACTGATTTGCAAAATGGGAAGAAACAAAATCGCATGAAGAAGAAAAAGAATTTATATTTTATCAACTCTTCACTGATTATGTACGTGTGGTTGGAAGTCGCCACATGTTGTACCGATATAACCGCATTTACCTGACCATGTTATACACGCATACAGATTTCGTAGGAGACATTACGAGACCATACAAGATACCCACAACAGAACCTGTAGCCAGAATTAGGAGCGTGGCCCCTGGATTTACAATCGCCACAGCATATATGCCTTAATATCGTACCTGAATGTCGCACATCATCAAGCAATATATATGTTACGTTTGGGTTGATTTTAGTGCTATACTGCATGTGTATAAATATCATGTAGGCCAGGCAACTGTGGGCCCAAGAATAAAGTCATTAAAAGTGCTATAACAGGCCTACTGTACGACAGAGTATCTATAACCGGAAGTACCGATATACGACATAATATGCTGGTCTAGGTCTTGGACCAGTAAGCGCTCAAGGTCGGGCCAACTGATCCACAACTTTTGATCGAATACTGAATACTGTTGCTGTGTCTATTGGATGTTGATATCACAGGAGCAAAGCACCCCAAATTAAGTCCCATCATAATTTTGGATAGGAAAATACTTATCAACTGTGAGTTTTAGAAAGGCACTGCCACTCCAGAAATATTTTAAATCATTTGATAACTTTGTGTATTTTTGTAGACATATTTGGCGCGTAACGGTCAATCATGGAGGTAAGGTACGCAAATCAACCAATAAAAAATGTAATCACATGAGCCCCCATTTTCATGGTTTTAACTTGCTGCAACCAGTATAAACTTGATGTAAAATACAAAGGGAGTTGTGGTTTTACGTTTGAAATATGAGAATTAAGCCAGCCTGAGTCTTCGCAGGAACATTCGGCATCTGGTGCGGCACAACTTATTGAGATAAACAAACATGAACTAAACAGATCATAGCGTGGTTTGTTGTCGATACGAAGAATATCGACTCCTACCGGGGGCCATATGGCAGAACTCGCTCACTTCGCTCGCTCGTCCTGCCTACATGGCACCCAGCGCTCGTTGATGTTCTTCGTATTGACAACAAACCATACCATAATACCTATATATAAAGAGAATAATAATAATAAAAATACATAAATGACAGTATGCAACAAATTAGTGTGACTGAAAAAATAATCGAATGAACAAATTTCACACACACACACACACACACACACACACACACACACACACACACACACACACACAGAGGATTGAAGTAAAGTCAGGAGTTTACTTAATTTCATTGTATACTGCATGGCGCAAATGTGTGAATACAATTTAATGTTTAGTCATGTTCCAAACTGTTTTTTTCTTTTTCTTCCTATTTTTAGAGGTTTATTTCTTGACCTATTTAAGCAACATGCATTAGCTATTTTACTCATTGATATTAAGCGCATATGGATCTAGCTATTTGTTGCTCTGGTCAGTTAACGACCTGGTGTAGGAAAGTTACTGTCGATTGCTCAACTGCTTAGAAAATTTGTATAACAAACAGTTTACGTTATAAGCGGACAAAGTTCGATGCATTAATAAAGATGATAGTCATGTTGATGAATTCAATATTTTATTATATTTTAGTTTCATTTAGGCTGATGCCAATTAAGCATTACATTTCGCAGTGGTATTGATGCAAAAAAGTTAAAAATACCTTATGATAATATATATATATATATATATATATTATTTCATATAATATAATATGATATAATGTGTCAAATGCAGGGTTATCAATGTCTGTGACCATAACATACAGTGATATTTGGTTTAAATTGCCGCCATCGTGGTTAAACTGGATGATTTATGGTATAACTCCCACACCAAGGTGGCAAGATAACTATTCTTCAGTGCCAGTCACGATCCCTTGGTTTCTCACCACTCCCAAAGTGAGAAGAAAGCATTCGGGTTACAACTACTGGTGGTGGATGCCATATCGAGTCAGGCATTCAGAAGTACACGGAAGATGGTATCCACAACTTAACTGGACAGCGGTCCACTTCCAAATCCGAAAAAGCAATAAATCCAAGGTGTGGATTTGTATTGGTGGCATTGCTACAATGTGTTCCTTCTACGGGAAGGAAAAGGCACAATATGTGGAAAGTATCGGGACATTTTACATACGTCGGAAACATATGTACGAGTTTGTTACAGTGATTTTTGTTTGGTTCCTCTTATCATTCGCTGGTATTCCAGGTATGATGGTCATAACATTTTGTTTACAAAGTACACATCCAATGCACAAATACAAACTATCGTAAACCAGCGAAAACGATTTGTTTTGGTTTAGCTGCCCTCTGTTATGGACGTTAACTGTAATTGAATTTTGCTTCCTCAATATTTTAATTTCATTTATTTTTTTATTTTTTTCTTATATTAGATTTTCATAAGAATAAGTGTAGTTTTGTCAGGAGAATAAGTCAAATCTGGTCCCTTTGATGTATTGAGTGAGCGTCATTAATTCAACTCCAAATGTGAATAGCAGCGTAACAAAACGTTAATCGTGCGTACTTCTGATTGAGACTCAGTGGTTTTGGTCAAAGAAATCGCTTCGCGGCTCGTGGTTTCCTGCCCAGAATCATTTCGTCCCGAACCGAAACACTACTCATGACAGTTTGAATAAGTATTCACTTTGCTCATATGCCCTTTTCTCGACGGTTACGCAATTTCAAATGAACATAGTAGCATTTTCGATTAAGAGTTTAAGTTAACTTTGAGTGAAAGTTCATATCCATTTCATTTTAAAGATAATGTAGCGCCGGTTTGGGCCAAAAAAATTCAAATTATGAATACGCACAGACACACACATACACACACAAATGGGATAACATGGGGAAGTTTGATTTGTCCACGCATGGATGAGGAGTGCACAGGTTCACAGCAAATGAATGAGCTTGCTATGAGGAAAGAATTGCTACTGCTTTAAAAGCCATTTTTTAGTTAATTTAATTTTTTTTTCAATCTTGTACATTTCATTTAAGAAACTGACACCAAGAAAACAAGTTGTATTAGTTTTCGTTATTACAGGGAATTTTCTAGTTTTCATCGCCATTTTGGGTGCCAAGCAAATGAGGACACCGACCAATCTATTGCTCTTAAATTTGGCGGCTGCGGACCTGATAATGCTTATATTCTGTGTACCTGAAAAGGTAATATTGAGCTAGTCTTATAGTAAAACACCAACTATCGCGTTTCCCATGGCACATGGTCAGTTTGGTCGATTGTTTTTTCCCGCTTTATTAAGGGGGGAGGCCTGCAAAATCCAAAATGTATAAACATTGTTTTAGGGCAAAACAAATGTAGCTTAGAACAATGGGACCATGTTTTCACAGATTTAACATGAATATTCGCATAATAAAGTATGGGAAATGGTATACAACAGTTTCCACAAGCTTAAAGATTACACCATGCTTGTGTTGTGCACTTCATGGAGCAACGAGGGTGTACATAATTACTTTATTTAATACAAAGAGAAACTTAACAAACCTAATTCAGTAAGCCCATGTACCGTTTGAACACTATCAAGTCCGATATTCTAAGAGCAAAGTCCTATTCCGTACCATTCACTGAAAAACTGTATTGTTCTAAATCATAAAAGCAAATTAATTTATGAAAGGAACAAATCATATTCATAAAATTTGGAATTAAGAAGAAAGTTTTAGGCATTATTAGCCTTTAAAAAATCGGGTCATCAGCGGGGAACCAGCGCAAGACTTGTTTGGTGCCATTAATCCCCGGACAAGTCATTCTGCTAACTGGCGGCACCATGTTTGCATTTCCAATACAAACATCCCGAGCTGATGTATTACGGAATAAAGCGAATATGATGTTCCTTAGTTAATAGGCCTACTTAAAAACGTAGCCCACATGACATAAATATGATAAAACTACACCTAACACTCATGATTAGGCCTAGCAAAAATGAATAATAAAATAATATGTTATGCTTCGGTGCTTACTTATATTCATTAAGTCCTTTTCCCGTTTGGGGGGGGGGGGCAAGTTTGTTGGAATTCAGTTGATAAGCAATTGAAATGTGTGTTACTCTATATTTTTTACCGATATGCCTCATCACTCATCAGTTATTTCACGTCCCCGCTGTGAATTTAAGATGGTATCAAGAAGACACCATGTGAAGAGGTCTTTTTGTTTACTTGTGTCCGAGTAAATAAGGGATTAAAATGTGTAAAGAAAGGCTCTTTCTACATAAATAAACAGTGACCTACAACTATGAGTCATATACTCCCTTGGATTATGTAGTTTGTAGAGGATTTTAGCAGTGTAACATTCGTCTGTGCTTTGCGTTTGAGTGTTTCAACGATTAAAAATCGCGTTCTAATATGATTTCTAACCCCACAATCACCGTTTTAGCAATAGCTTTTCCTTGCATGCAGCTAATGGGGTTACGGTGCGCAGGCTGTTAGAATGAAACTTTGTTTCTAAAGGCACAATGGACGCCAACATGTCATAGGACATGTGTTGACCAAGTCAACGCAATGTAGAAAGACGCATGCCTAATTTGAGCTAACTGTTCAAGCGTAACATTATGCACAGGGACAAGATCATTACGCCGTCGTATTGATGGCGAATTACGCTATGCTGTTTGAATAACTCTGGAACAATGTAATTGTCAAAACAATCGTCTTACAAGAACTCTTCACTTTTGTATTTTTTTTACACCTTTAGATAGGCTTATATCTGCGCAAGGTAAGGTGTCCTGATAACCATTTCCCAAAAATTCTATGTCACCACATACAGCTCGTACGAATAAACCCTTTTTAGCCATAGTAAAAAAAACTGCTTTTGCAAAATATGAATTTTAATTTGTCACGTAATATGTGGATCGCACGACGAGTGAGATGAGTCTCTACACTGTTGGTGATCACAAATAACGTGTCCCAACAGTCAAGAGCACATCCACGAAAGTATAGTTTAAAATAGCCTTTTAATACGTCTGTAAAATATCACGTAAGGATGTAGCCTGTGTGTCTTTATTTTTTCTTCCACTGTGTGAACATCATCTGCTAAAATGAGAGTTTATTTGAATTCCCGTCTCACTTAACATTAGATGAACAAGTGGAAATGGGCTACGCTTGCTTGAGTATTATGTTAACCCTTAAAGTGCTGATTAAAGATTGGGTCAACAGCTTTCCTCGGGACACTTTGCGCGCAATGTGCGCAAAGTGTCCCGAGGAAAACTGTTGACTAAGACTACTTTTCGCTTCAGACAAGGCTTGCAGGTATTTGTAAGAAAGGTATCTTCATGAGGAATTTGACTCTTTTAACCATTATATGTTTAATGGTAATGATAAAGCAACTATAGCAGTGAGTAGCACTTTAAGTGTTAATATGAATTTACTGAATCAAGTACTAGCGAACTGCTTACTTTGCATGAGCATTTTGCATTTTTTCTGGTTGCAGACTAGAGTTGTGATTGGCTGGTTGCGCATCCCAACGGAGATAGTCCGTCATTGTGAAAATACTGTGTTTTCAGCATGCTGTAGCTTCTGTTTAAATAAAGTTAGCTAATTCAGGTTTGCTGCATCGCAAAGTTGCTTCATTGGTGGTCATATAGGTGCACTGTCTTCCAGGCCAGGTGGGAACTTTATGGTGGGGAAGGACAATGATGTGACCCTGGCAAGAGCACAGTTCATACACCTGTATAAAGCTGACATCCAGGTGTTGTTTCGTATTGCAATTATCACAAATTAACGAGCTGGGAATTGTATGACAAAAATCCGTCCATATTTTTCTGACATTTTTATCTGTCAAATGCCATTCACGGAATTTCAAAATACCAAAATGCTGATTTTTTAGACTGAAAAATGCTAATATGAAAAATAGAAAGATTTATAACTGCGGTCTAGGCCTATTAGGGCTAACTCTGTATGTATTGGGACTCACATGGTCATGTTGTTATTCTATTATCGTCCATCAAGCAAGTTAAAAATGGGAAGTTAGCACTTTTTGACAGCTGCCTGGACAATTTTGAGTGATCCTAAATACCAAAATGCTGATTTTTTAGACTGAAAAATGCTAATATGAAAAATAGAAGGATTTATAACTGTGGTCTGTGGCCTTCTTTTTGAAATAAAACACGCACAGACGCACACACACACACATGCACACACACAGGAAACAAAAAAGAAATGTAATCCAGAAATCCAACATCAATGGCCAATAATATTTAAGGCGGTACTCTTTTTACAAATTTCTCCCGTATCTTTGTTGTTCATACTAATTAGGTCACATGTATGCCATTCTCCCCACAAATTAAGCTTCCCTGTGAAGCATTGTTTTTATGCAACAAACGTGGCGATTATATGTTATTAAGTGGCATGGCATTGTCTCAGTGTGCATGAATGCATATTCTAACATAACCTATTTGAAGACATTGTCAATAACTACCTCGCCGGTTAAAATGTCTTACCACATGAAATATTTAGTTAGGTATTTGCTGTTTAGGTCATCTCTGCGGACATTACTGCATTCCGAATTAGAAGTTCCTTTTCATTAATCACCGTAATATTTTGTAACAGTGAGGGCTGATTTTTTTCTTTAACCAAACTATGGTGATGCATTCGAAAATCTGTCTTCAGGAAACATCGACAAATTATGGTGCCCTTGCATTTTATGTTTAAAACTGTGTATAATTTCAAGTTGGAATCTTACGTTATTGCAATCAACTTCAAATTGTGTGTGTATTCTGCCACCATATTTTAAATAAAAGGTGATAGAGGACTCCTTCCGAGGTGCCTTATGGTATATGTCAAATTCCATGTGTGGTTTTATGTACTACCTACGATACGTCTCATTTGGAGCTACTATTGGAGGATTTGTTGTTGTGAGCATGGAGCGGTATGTGAGCTTACAAATTATTGCATGAAAACAGTAAATGTCGAAGTTCTTCGGGAATTTCTTAGCTTAGTCATTAAACTTGGCTTTCTTTAATTTTTCCTAATGACAATGAACATATATATTGAAAAAAACGATGTCTTGAGTAACTGTTTTAGCGCCAGTGTTCGGACTGAGTCACCAGCTTTCTACAGCGAGCTTTGCAGGCATTGTGCCCAAGGGGACCTAAAGAATCATGTTGATCTAGACTGTTATATTATATGTAACCACAGACATGCTGGTACTTGAATGAACGGTCTTTTTACTGAATACATGAATCAAGCACCCTTATTATAATTTAGAGCAGAACGTTTTCAGTAGTTAAATTTTAGTCGCAGTTTGCACTGATAAGGTAAACAGGCACTTACATTACATAAATTGTGTCTATGCTTGTCGTACACATGTAAGGGTACCAAGATTCGAGGTGGGCTAGATATTGAGCACCACTAGAGACAAAATGCGTAGCAGGTGACAATAACTGTATTGCGGGCCACGCTCCTTAAGCCTATTGAAAAACTAAAGTACTGCTCCAGAAATAATTCTATAAATAGGCACGACGGAGAACGCAAAGCAACGACAAACCTACTTGATGCCAACCAACGTATGTATGTACAAATGTATTATGTTCGAATTAATTCTATAAACCTGGCATTATTTCTACATTTATGTACTTCCAATTTCAGTTATGTAGCTATATGTTACCCGATGCGGGCAAAATCAATACGTTTAACTCAACATGCATACAGAGCCAATATGATTCTTTGGGCAACAGCAATGGCAGTTTCAGTACCGGCATTATTTGTTAAGGTACGTTCTGGTCACACTGCCTACATTGTCTTTGTGGTATATGCTAGTCACTAGTATCTCACTGAATGTAAAACTAAGTCAGCTTTTGCGTAACATCAGCATGTATATATTTTTTTCCTTTTCCCCAAAAAATTACCGTTGACGGGACAGCCTTTCCAAATTATATGCTCCCACAGTATCATATCAAATAAGAAAGGTAAAACGCTTCATGACAGATTAAATTGGGAAACGTAAGAAAGCCCGAATAGGGTATCATACACTAGTTGAAATATTTCTCGATATATATATATATAATTATTTTGTCTACTGAATGGTAGTAAAATAAACTTTTAAACTGGTAAAGAGAAACAGTGATTTTTGTTTTTATTTGATTTTTGTGTCACTTTTTCTTCTCTCTCTCGCTCCCTCTCTGTATACACGCACACACACGCACACGCACACACACACATCTATATATATATATGTATGTATGTATATATATATATATATATATATGTATATATATATATATATATATATATATATATATATATATATATATATATATATATATATATATATTTATATATATATTGCAGGTTGTTCAGAAAAATATTACGGCTGACTGGAAATATTACATTTGCTTGGTACCAATTGCAAAGGCAAAACCATTTTCTCTGTATGTGTTTGCCGTATTTTGGGCTTTGCCCACATCGACTCTTGTGTTACTCTACGTCAGGATATGTTCTACACTGTGGAAAAGTGTAAGAAGGTCCCAAAATCTACAATTCCCAAATGCGTGCGTATCTTTAGGTGATATCACTGTTGTACACCGTGTAGGCATGAGTACCAGCGCTATTTGAGTGTTAATCTGTGACACACTTGGAAACTTCAAATCCCATGACCATGTGTACTGTTACCAAATTGAATTTTGCTACTTCGGTTCTTGACTTACATTTGCATTCAATTACTGTACACTCTTTTATATCATTAGTATCGCATTCCTCTATTAGTTAATGCACATGAACTGTCTTCTTGTGTTTTGTTCAACAACTAAAACGAAAGATTGGGATACTTTTAATCCAATATGAAAGTGTGTGAGCTCTGAAATTAAAACTAAGAAACCAACCTGGGCATACACTAATGCAAACAAATATGTGATTAGCATCACTCAATTGTACGGAATATAAGCCAGGCGGCCCTCCATATATCTGTACGTAGACATATGGCATATAGTTATCAAATATGAGTGTATATGTGTTTGACAGTGAAATAATATAAGCATGCCTTAATGTGAACATGTTTTGGATTAGTAGATAGGCAAACGACATTCTACGTGCAACCTCGAAGCCTTACGCATATCACCATAGGTCAGGAGTGTTATTATTCAATTAGTTGAGGCTTTCAATCGTTTTAAAAACAAATGGAAACCCAATCTTGAACTTTCCAAATACGTCATGATCTTTGTGGTGTAACGTATGAGTGGTGAGACTTATTAGGATGTAACAGTATTAACTATGTGCATGTGTACGTCCTTGCCTCACCTAAGTGTTAATTGTGATGAACAATCAATCCTACATTAGTCATTTGAGACATCCCCTACCCGTTTTATCGGATCATTAAGGAGTACTTGAATTGATTGTGAATGTGAGAACTTTAACAGCAGGGGACTCATTATGTATTATGTAACTGCAGCTGCATTATAAAAAAAATCACAAACAATGGAGTGTAGTCAATGGAGGATAAAACTTTCCTTATCCTTCTGTAAGTACTGTAAGCACTCGGCCGATCTGGTGCCTCATATGCTCCGCTTGGCTGGTTTTATTATATTATGTTCTCACAGCAAAGTAGATGTCTATACCCATTCTATCTGTTGATGGTTTATACCTATTTCATCATAGATGTGAAATCATCAGAGTTAAAATGATTGCTGTGGGCCATTTTGTTGGCTTTGCATCATTCATCTAGTCATGCAGAGAGAGAGAGAGAGAAAGAGAGAGAGAGAGAGAGAGAGAGAGAGAGAGAGAGAGACAGAGAGAGAGAGAGAGAGAGAGAGAGAGAGAGAGAGAACAAGAAAGTTGGTTATCAAGAAGAACAGGAGTTTGCAACCATTATTTTCCAAAATTACAGACATTGCCAAGTCTGAAAAGCTAAATTATTGGCTGTCTATCAGCGTCGATGGTTATTATCCCCAACGTATGTCACTCCAAAAAAATCGCCAACATATAGATTTGCTGCTTCTAAATGTCAGACATCACGTTCAGCTGAGATCTCATGAAACTACGTATAATGGAAAAATGTACTTCTGTCTATATTGTAAAATACCTGTAAAAGATCAAAGGGACACAGCATTTGGTCCTGCGGAGAATCAAGATGCCAAAAAAAAAACAGGCAGTGTTTGTAGATTTGGGAATAAAGGAAGCAAGTTGCCGGCCCCTTTTGTAATATACTCTGATTTTGAGTCTGTCACTGTTCCACTCAATGAACGTCAATGCACTCAAACAATGAAAGAGAGCTTTCACTTTCCATCATGTTTTGCATGTAAACCGTACGCAGAGAAGACCTCTATTTTCCGGGAGAAGCCTAGCTTGCATGGGGGTGGGGTGGTGATGGTGGTAAAACAATGTTGCCAGGGTTTTTTGGAGCAACTGAAACTAGAAATTTGCAAAGTGGCGGATTCGCTGGATGATGCCGGCTTATCAAGATGACAGATGAAGACAAATGCAAATTTCCCCCCCCCCCAAAAAAGACTTGTTACTCTTGTAAAAAGCCACGTGCACAATCAGACTAGGTGCATAATCATAACAAATTGATTAACTCCCGCCTTTACGTTTAGCAATTTTTCTGAGTAAACAAAACGGCTGGTTATTTGGCCTCGCCTGTCTGTCTATTAGTAACAAAAATGCGGAATAGTTTTACTAAATGTTTACCGTTGCTCACAGAAACATATCTTAAATCCTTAAAAAACACTTTGTTGTAACAAATAGTCTACTGCGGTGTTTTAACGTAACTTGTATACTCAAAAACATGTCGAATAAAAATTGTAATGAATCCGAGCACGGTTGTAGTTGATAGAGCATTGTTAGACGGGATAAAAAATAAATAAAATAGCCGCCGGCAGTTTACATTTTGGCCCTGTGGGTTGTGTGCAGTACAATATATACACATTGAATGTATCAGATAATAAAAAAACAATTGCACACAAAAATGGTGGTAATATAAAGAGTACCTTGCGCTGTGCATAGAAAGGAAAAGGCTTGTCACTTGGGTTACTTTACATGGGGCGACAAAGAAATCAATGGTCCCACAACGTACTGAGTGCAAGATTTTTGCAGTACATAGTAATATAGGTTTTGCGGCTGTATGGTGATGATTTAATTGATAATCGTAAAGTTCGTTTGGCAACCTTACTGGTGTCAGTCATTTTCTGACCTATGCAAGTGGCAGCTTTATCGTGTAGAGTTTCATATGTTAAGGTACCTGAGGGGATTGAGCTATAACGGCACGGTCAGGATCCAAACTGCTTAACAAGACCAGTATCTCCGCTTACTTGGTTTATTCTGCTGACAAAATAGCCAGAAGACAATGAAATAGATGGGCTCATGTTTTCCTATTCCGGTATTGATTAGGGATAATGGGCGATAGGTATCGATAGTCAAAATGCCGCTCGGCGGCCAACTTGGGACTCACAAAGTGACTGAAGGAGGTTTCAACACGAAGGAAGAAAAGTATTTCCTCCCCGCAGGTTTTTAAGCGATGCATTAATCTTCGATCAGACTCAAAGGATTGTTACGCCTTCTGTTAAAACGCGCCGGTACTTTCGGATTGAATTCACTATTGGGACAACTTTCTTCACTAAGCTCCGTCTTTGACGCAGTGGTGCGCTTGCCACTCAGCCTATTGCTGCCACTTACTTTTTAGCCTGAGGGCTACATCACTATCTACTACAACACTCTTATTCTGGGGCCTACAAATGGTAACTGTTTGTCGTTATATTTACATTTTCAGGTAATGCCCACTCTGGGAAAGTCCCATCGTATATTGCTCATTACATTCATTCAACAAATTAAATTTTCTGTAGCACCTGTCACACATATATTTTGGATACTACCTCTTCAAAACATCCGTAATATTAATAATATTCTGTGGCACTCCGCTTATCTGCCGCGGTCCTGGCTAGCTTAGTAGCTAGTCAGGTGGCCTAAAAAAAAAAAAAAAAAAAAAGCAAGCAAGCAAGCCCTATCCCACTGTCGCAACTTTGCGCTCGGCATGCCCACAGCCCCTGCTGATGATGCCACCTGGCAGGGTCATTGTAAAAAAAGTTAATTCCGCACACAACGGTTTGCAATAAGCAGTGGGGCGATCTTAAGGGTAGGGTTGGAAAGCGGGTTATAATATATGAAACCAAAAGTATATATTTTTGCAAATTTTCCAAAGCGTCAATAATGATATGATATATGCTGTGGCCGCGATTCACTTTGATATCCAAATCGAATGAATTTTTGTCGAATGTCCGATGACCAATGCATAAATTGCGTAATGTTCAAAATGGCGCTCCCCCAAAGGCGTCTGGGTGTCGTGTCGCATTTGGATTTGTAACCAACGATAAAACTACTTCAGACACAACGAGTTGGCAGATTAGACTTAAAATTGTTATCCATGTTTTAAAAGTACCTTCACCACCGTTTGCCGTTATTATCTCTGCAAACCCTAGGGTAGGGATCTCAGTCTTCTAAATTTTCTCTTAACAGGAGACAAAGCTGGTGCATATACCACTTCGTCAGGCAAATGGTCTGCAAAATCTCTTTTAAGAGGTAGAAATCCTATAAGGGAAGATGAAAAGTGGTCATTTTGACCAGGGGGTCGTCCAACTCTGGGGACAGGGGTCGGTAATTGCAGGTACTACTACAGAACATGTCAAGGTATATAAAACTGAGTGAATGTACGAAATTTTTCAAAAGTAAGGTGAAATCACTCTTGATGCATGCAATGGGAGTACTGGAGAGGGAAAGCTTTATTTAGTATGTTTGTGTCATAAATATTTATGCTTTTGATGCTTATATTTATTTGTTTATATACCAACTTATTGTCCTATTTTTTAATTCATAACTAATCAAAGCATTTTAGCTACAAATCTGTGGGAAACAACATTTTTTTTTCTGAGTTCACACCCTAGGCCTTTGGTGCTCCCATTTCATGCGCCATAGTTTGGTGTGCTTTCAGCAATTATATTGCACCATGCAAGCATATGTGTCCCAATACACATGTATTTTATACATGGTTTTTATTTCAGTATGTCAATATTGTGCTCTTCTCATGTGCATGAGTAAAATATGATCAATTAATCACTGAATATTTAGTGATAATAGTTAAGTACATTATGAATATGATGACGTAAATTGTGTATGTAAGCGATATGCCAAACATAAGTGATCGGGGTGGAAGCGCAATATTGGAATTATGGCCAACAATGTGGGAAAAGGGGTCTCGAATCATTCAACGCCATTTTTTGGAAGCAATTTTTCCACTTATAATTTTTTTTTTTTTTTTTTTTTTGACAACGTCAATTAAATGCTGATTGATCTTTCGATTTTAAAAAATCGTCTTTTGAAAGATTAATATATTGTATATGAGCCATCTTTTGCGTCAGATTCCTCCTCCCGAGACTTTTGTATCTCACAAAATGAAATAACTATTGATCTTTAATATGATCAACGAATGCAATTATTCTGTAATTATGTATTTCATCTGAAAAAGTACCGTTCCTGCATGCTGGTCTACACCTTAATTTTTTGCACATGCAATTCATTTTCTATTGATTAGTTTTTAAGGAACGATGACAAAATGTACAATCTGATACCCATTTGTAAACCGGCTAATAAAGGACAGGTGTGTCGTGGCTGAGTGTAAGTGTCTGAACCCTGATAATAGGCTGCCTAGGTGTTTCTTGGTGTCAGGAACTTTATATATGAAGTCACGCATCACGTTTTTTATAGAATCGTACTGACTATATAGAAATAGGACGATAAATGTTTCTAACATCGTTATCTCCAGATTTGTGAATAGGAGAAGTCATGAGGGACAATGCCAGTTTCCAGTAAATCATTTAAAATCCATATTATTTTTGGCCCCTATAAGCGATGCTTGTCTTCTGTAGGCGGCCAAATATAACATCAGGCCCTGTTGCTTTACCATAAAAAACCTTGAAATTATGTCTCCGTGTGCAATGGGGGACATAATGTGCTTGCGTCCGCTTCTTCTGCTTCTTCATGCTCTTGTTTTTCAGCACAATATTGCAAACATAATATCCCCCCCCCCTCAAAAAAAGACTTGAGAAGTTGAAATATCCGTGATTATGTTCCTATATAAGACCTTCCTTGAAATCGCAAAATGGTGACCCTGACATCCTTCAGGCTCACATGGGCATCACATCCAAAAAGGAGGCCAACTCGATAACTCTGCAAGGTTTAAACTCAGGATATTGACATATTGCACGAATATGTACCATAATACAAGCTAGGTTGGGATTGTAAATTGATGAAAACATTTTGTCAATGTCACATGACAGCTTTTTAAAAATCATGCTGACGCATTTGGAAAGTATTTGACTTACAAGGTTATAATTTTGTGTTATGTTTCTGTATAGTATTTTGCAAGAACTTGCTTGTGATTGCATATGTTTGACCTTGACCTATTTTTCAAGGTCACAAGCACTTCCTTGAAGTAGCCAACGCATTACCCAAGAAGGATTTGAATTGGGCAGTTGAGGTTTTTTGGAATCTGTTTCTATATAAGACCCTGCTCGGCATTGCAAGTTGTTGACCTCGACCTATGTTTTCAAGGTCACGTGGGCAGTCCATGTAAAATTGACCCTTACCGAATACTGCGCTAGGATTCTCATGCATTTCAACACTGCAAAGGCACCGGGAGGCATTTTCTGTGGGAAATCAGCCTTTTACTTTTTTTTTTTTTATATGCTTCACTGAACATGCTTCACTGAACGTGTTTGCCCTAGGGCCTTTGTTATGTGCTTTCTGAAAGTGCCTGAATTGCGTTTGAAGTGAGTGCATGTTGTATTGATGTTAAATACTCGTGAAAACTCTTCGCAATATCATTTGGTTTGACCACTTTGGTGCCATTTACGGTTACTGATACAGGGGCCTGAGACGTTGAACCAGGCAATAAGACGTCATGTGATTTCACAGGGCTCTTGGATTCAAACAGTTTTCTTCCAAGCCTGATCTGTAGTATTCCAATTTTATGCGTGGAAATATTGCTGTAACATTATTCCGGGCTTGTTTGTAAGCGACTTCCTGAGCGACATTACTTTCCGGGTGAGAGTGAGTTTTGTGAATGTAAAAATATTCTGTGGTAGCAGTACTTTTTATGTATCAATTGAAGTATTTCACTATATGCCCAGGCTTCTTATTTCCCACTGACAGGCCCCGGGACCACAGGTGCATCTCTGTTTGTAACTTCAAAGAATAAATTTGTACAATTCTTCATTCAGATAATTTAATTCACATACATTTTTCTTATGCAAACAGGAGCAACAGTGTTGCATCGTCTGTGTGGAAAAAGAAAAAAATATATATCATTTGTTGATGCTCAATATCCAATTCAATCACGGTTTATATCTAATTCACCACTTACATTGATCTGCTTAATTGTCTTTCTATTTTCATGTTAGATGCATGCCCCCCCCCGGCCCCTTTTTAAATTCAAGGCTCTCATAGCCAATGAATTTGTAAAGGCCTATCAGCAGGAAACAGTCCAATGTGTTTTGCAGCCTCAAGATTCCATACGCGCCCTTTTGTGGCAGCGGCTGCTTGCCTTTATCTTTGTCCTGCATTTCAAAGACAGTCCAGTTCAATTCGAAGAACGTATCAACTGGTGTATGTTTGTAGTAACGATAGTACTATTAAAATTCCGACTAACTTCGAATTATATATATATATTTATATATATATATATATATATATATATATATATATATATATATATATGTATATATATATATATATATATATATATATATATATATATATATATATATATATATGTATATATATATATGTGTGTGTGTGTGTGTGTGTGTGTGTGTGTGTGTGTGTGAGTGTTAACTTTTTCGGAGGGGGCTTCAAATAAAAATGTCCAAAAGGTGAAGCAATAAATGACTGCCTTGAGCTTGTGCTTGTACATGATTGCTGCAGATTAACCTGACTATGCATGTGCACAGAAAAAATGTCTGTCTTCTAAAATTATTTGTTATAGTTATATTAGAAGCATTGTGGCAAACTGTATACACACCAATAGTAACGGTTTCCAATACTACACTGAATTCCTCGTGTGCAGTCTAAATTGGCTGGGTTTATTTTTTGTGTGACATGGTCTAAAATGGGAATTCGGCTTTGTAATTTAGTCTGTATACAAATAAAATAGATGAGTTTCATCTCGAATTTGGTAATGACGATATGACAGTCTGATGGTGACAGGCATTCTTAGCCAGAAGGCACTGACGTGCTTTGTGACAAATAACTGTCAACACAGGAAATCCTCATAATCTGAATCAAATGAATTCACTTGCACAATGTTTATATACCTACGTCAGGCACGTTTCCATTTAAGGTTGTCTTTGTATTTAAATATTGTATTGCGTAGACCACTTAGTTTTGTTTGCCCTCTTATGTATTTTTTTTAGTATATAAATCCTTAACTAGCCGACAATTCTGTAAATATGTATCTCCTCTATGGGTGACACAAGCGCCAGCCAACGGTACACCAGATGTGGGGTCATCCTTGCATTTGCGCGCTCTCTCTCTCTCTCTCTCTCTCTCTCTCTCTCTCTCTCTCTCTCTCTCTCGCGCGCGCGCGCGCGCGCGCTCCAGTTAATCATACAAGCTGTGCACCACTTGACGGCCGCTAGGAAACGGACGTCGAGGTGGGCATGCATGACCAAATACACTTAAGTTTGCATACTTTCGTATTCAATCTCAAATTGCTTGGCACGTGGTGTCACCCTGTTTGTTGATTTTCGTTGTTTATTCATTGCCTGGCGTACGTACAAATCGTAATGCCTTGCGTAAATTGAAGTTTTTGCTGGCTTGTTTTCCCCCCTCTTTTTGAGAACATTTTATTTTAAAAAGTTGATCAGGGTATGGTATCTTTTGAAAACAGGGTCAGCAGTTTTTATTTTACATAAAGGTATGTTTTATTTGTCCGATTCGGCAATTCCGTCCGCGATCACTGTTCCTGGACATCTCCATTCAGTTTAATATCGCGAGGTCCCGGAACTCACAGAATGCTGCAACCTGTTTTCATTTTGCTAATAGTACATGCGAGATTATTATTATTTTTAACTGCAGCTGCTTGTACCCCCTTCCCCGACCCACTTTCTGCATATGTGTGCCGAATGCCGCGTTGCTATAGGCATTAAGTACTTGGTAGAGCGAAGGATCCACCCCCACATGACGTCAGAGGTCGAGACCAGTAGTCCAAGTGGATTCTAACGCCTTATAAGGCTATTATTATCAATTCTATTAGGATTGTTGGGCAGCGGGTGCGGCTCTCTCTCTCTCTCTCTCTCTCTCTCTCTCTCTCTCTCTCTCTCGCTCTCTCTCTCTCTCTCTCTTGGCGGCCGAAACTAAACACCACGGACATGATATTCGTAAGTGAAAAAAACAGCAAATCAACATATCTGTCACTCATACACTGTAGCTCTGTAAAAAGCGGCTGCATGATTTTTATGGTTTTGTGTTCTGTAAAATTTGAGGGACTTGTAATTCAGGTGCGACATTAATAAACATTCAGCAGTATTTGAATAGATATCCTGGCATCGGTTAATATACGTATGCTTGTGTCCTATCATACCTTCATAACTTTCTGCCTTTCAACACGGTAAATGATACAGAAAAAATGACATTAAACATATCTAATTTTTAAAAAAAGTGGGTGTACAAAAAGGTAAGAACAAAACTCGTAACTACTGCGTGTTGATTATGCAGTTTAAAATGTATAATTTAATTAACAACACACTAAAATGACATGATAAATCAATCACTGAACCGGATGCACACAATGCCAGACTACCTGTTGTGGCTGACAATAATTGTAATTTCTTTTATTAGAATTGCACAAGACTTTAAGTAGCCACTTATCAATCCTCTCCATGAAATATGATCCTTGAAGAGTGAATCAACAACGTTTCTGGTGTAGATTGGACCCTGAGCACCCCAGAGAAACGAACGAATACTCTTTGCCAAACCTTAATTGACCACTGGAAGAGTTGGGGAAAGGTTATCTGAGGTTATGACATATTGGCAATCAAACTACAAACATATCAGCACAACATAAAACAGAAAGTGGGTGGCATAACATGGCGGAGGACATAAGTTATGTAATGGTTGAGTAGATTATTCGACCTACGTTAAAAATATAAAGGGAAAATTGTGTTTGTTTGTTTGTTTTTTTTTTATTCCAGATTACATGCACCAGATAATGAACCAAAAAGGATTACATTATCCAAAGAACTTCGATCAAGAATACGAGTAGGTAGTTCATTGTTAAATTAGATTTTTATAAAATCTTCAGTTAACCTGATATGCATAAGGCATTTTGCAGACAAATGTTTGCACAGTAAGACTTTTGACATATATGGTCAATGTTTTATGTTGTTTATAAATATACATATTTATCAATTAGATTGTATGGTTGATACTGAGTATTTTGTTTTTGTTTTTGTTTTTGTTTTTTGTTTTGTTTTTTGTTTTGACTACCTCAAAACAAATGGATATAGCACAAAGGACAGTTCAAGAACTTTTACCAATAGGGATACTCGAGACCTTGTAGTTTGGATGTTTTCAAATTGATGAGAGATAAGGTTTCTCCTGACAAAAAGAAAAAAAAAAGGCTTTGAACTAAGCATCCTGGTAGTGTTTAATGTCAAATATCCACTGACGTATTAGAAATAAATAAGCACGAAGTCATACTCAACGATCTAGCTATAAGACTTTTTTCCCACAACAAATGACATCTAAATATTTAAAGATTCCTATAAAGTACGAAAATATGTTAATTATTATGCCTACGATTTGTCTTCTTAGTTTTCACCAGTTATTTGAGAAATACCTTTGACCCTGTTTTTTTATTCCCATCTCTCTTTCTTCTCTTCTTCTTGCCTGTGGAATAAGAGCGAGACAAGACAGTAGTCATAATTACCTCCCGTATTCATTGACACGGAAGTTATACCATTTAGATTATTCTCATGTTTTAGGACACGCAGGCAGATTGCAATCCTGCATTTTCATCTCTCTTGCTAAGACCGTGTAACAATCAATCAATTATTAGTGGACATATCTGGCCCACCTAAATGCCCTGTGCAGGCTTTTTCCATACAGCTGAAAATATATATGATATTGACATGCATTCTGATATACGTATCATTCAAGTTTGGGAAAGAGGTCACACTTTCATATATATGAAAATTTGTGAAAATGTTTTTAAATCCATATTGCACATGACAATGGACCATTGTGCTATAAAAAGCTGGGTTTGCAGCCACCCCATTCAAAAGCTAACAGGCCGATGGTATTAAGTCTAGCATTGCATTGGTGTTCAGTGGAATTGGCTCTTAACGTGAAGCGGAATTCCTCGATGGCCTGGGCCTTTGGACCCGATGCTAAAGCACAACATTTTTGTACATGAGTTCTTCTCCGTCGATTATTTACCAGAACCATCACCACACTTTGACGGGCTGCAACAAACATACGCACAAATAAATAAAAATATGTATATATATATATATATATATATATATATATATATATATATATATATATATATATATATATATATATATTCAATTTATTATTGGCAGGAGAAACAATTTATCTGTACCATCGTCTCGCCACCATAGTAGTTTTGATGTTAGAAAGACACGTAGATGTAATTCTGTTGAGCTTAAGCACAACTTCCAAGGGATAATAGCTGATTCCCGATTCACAGAGGAATGGCATTTACCATCACCAGACACGGAAATTTACTTTAAAAGTTTATAAACTGCCATACAACCCGCTCAAAATGTTCATAAAAGTGAACTTACTTTGCCTTTTGTTTATATTTCACAGGTAATAAAAATGCTTTTGCTGATACTAACCATGTTTTTTGTCTGTTGGACCCCCAACATTGTATATTCATTCTTGCGTTCTAACATTAAGATAGCCATGGACGGATCCCATTATCCACTGGGCCATGTACCAGCAGACATACAGCTCAAAAAGGCATTCATTCTATTATCACTCAGTAACAGCTCTGTCAATCCGATTGTGTATGCTTTTGCTTCGAGGTAAGTTACAATTATATTGATGTTGACTATATTTTTGGCAGTTCGAGTTTACGCTTAATCCACACGTATCATGGATGAACTTCGTTGTCGGCATACCTGGATCTGGTGAATCCATGACGTAACCATACAGAAAGCTATCTCATAATCGAGTGCAGATTTTCTCTCTGCTCAACATGCGTGTATAGCGACGGAAGCATGACAAGATGTTTTATCACGCACTGACCCAAACATGATTGTCATATCATTAGATATTACATGTCTCCTACACGCAAACTAACAATAAACCACAAGCTATTTGGTTTGTATGAAAATATCACCAATTAAAACACCTTTCACATTCTAAAAATGTTGACACTTTCATGGATCAGTCTGCTTTATCGTTAATTGAACCTTTTACAAAGTTTCATATTAGATAAATAAGGACTGCAGTCTTTATCCACCATGAATACAAGTAATGTCTTTCTTAAGTGTATTTGCTCACATTATGGCTCAGAACAAGAGCCACTTAATATAGACTGGTATATCAGTTGATTAAGTTTCAGAGTACTTTGAAGCAAAAAAAAAAAAAAAAGCGAACAATACCGGTAATATTCTCTTTCAAAACCATATATTAGCCAAGGAAGATGCATGGCATCTTTAATAATTATAGAACAAAAAATATCGTCTCTGGAGGTGTAAATGAATCCAATATATATTCAACAGCGATGTATCTGTGTCTTTTTGTCCACAACTACTTCCTACCCTATTACGCAGTGCGATCTCTTTGTCCTCCATAAGCTTACTTGTCACTGTTCAACCATATGTTTTAAATAAGTTTCACATTAGATCTAAAAATACAACATTCGTTACCCACCAGAACAATTTTATAAAAAGGGCATATTAAAAAGACTCAATCAATTCAATCCAGTGACGTGTTTTAGCAATCTAGCGATATGATGATTTCTATTCTGATTATTATCCTCTCAAAGCCTAAGCGATAAAAGAAAAGTATCAGTATTGTTGTTTTTTTCTTTGCCACTATAATTAAAAAATGAAATGCTATTTAATATTATAATTCAGGTTATAATTGAAACTGTCAGCCTACTATAACTTTAACCCATTCTATAACTTGGCACCGGTTTAATATCCTGAAGTCTTCCAGTGTCATTAAATGAGTCACATACTTTCTTCAGTTGGCCATTGGGCTCAAGGTGCACCTAGGAAAGCTACTGACCTGGACAATGTTTATCTTGTCCCAAATGTAGCACTACTGGTACTTGCATGAAATATCGACAGATTATTGTAAAAAAAGGCCTTTATTTACGTCACCTGAACTCAAAATATATCTACGTTTGTCAAAATTGGCAACATGACCGTTCGTGATTTCTCCTTCTTGTTATGCATTAGAATTTCCAGCACCTGATCATATGAAATATAAAAACACTCTGGTAGTCAACAATTGTTATGCACATCTTTTTATGCTTCAAAGACTATTTTAACACACTCTAACTCGTGTCCCTGTTGTCCCCTTGTAATAAGAACTGTAACGTATGGACACGTCGAAAATATCCCTCCAACAAACAAAATGATATAAAATACACGATCAGGAGATCTGATTCATCTCATGTCATGGGAAAGTAAGGAAGTTCCTACTATTAATTGAATAATTTTTGAAATTCCAAGTCCAAATCTGACGAGGACTTTTGTAAATATTGTACTATTGGCCTGTAAAAAACATATTGGATGAGGGTCTGCCAACTTCAAAAATGCTACCATCATACAAGGGTGAAATTATTAGCTGGTCAGTCATCTCTCTCTGGTTCAACCTTCTGAATGCCATTAAAATATCAAACTTCCCATTAAAGAAAAAACACGAAAAATATCCTTTAAAGTCTTCAATTGGATTGACATTAAATGCTGATGGTCAGTGTTTGGTGTAAAAGATGTCGGGGAGCAAACAAAAAACTAACCACCTGAAAGCATTCAATCTGAAAAGACACAAATGTAAAACACAGTTACTTCCAAGTAATCAATATCAGTTGTCTGTTTGGTACTTTTTGTTCTGGCGAAGAACATTTATTTCGATTTTATTATCATAAATATTATCATTATCATCTTTGTGCCTTTTTTTTGGGGGGGGGGGGGCATAGGGCATTTTTGAGCAAGCACGCATATGTTAAATTCCATTTTGGAAACACATGAACAATGTATAATTATTGAAATGAGGTCAATGAAAACTTGAAGACAACTCATTTCAGGACGACCACCACATATCCTCATTCCATCATCCTATTTCTTCCTAAACAGGCAATTTCGAACGAGATACTTAGAAGTTCTTCGATTCCGATCCAAGAAAAAACAAAGCAAAGAAAGGAACACGGAGAAACAAACAACAACAACAACAACAACAGCAACCAGTAGCTGCAGTCCCTAATTATTTGAGTAATTACATACGATGGCTTTAAAATAGGTACAACCTTATGATAATATATCCTGCTATGAAACATCTGTGACAAGCCAGTACATAATTTGATCTGTTGGCATGTTGATTTTCAGGAGTGTATAAGGTGAAGCTATCTTGTACCCTATTCAGCTGAAGGCACTTGCCATGGTAATAAAACATAATGCATATTATCACAGATGAATGTGTCTCGTAATTTCTGAAACCATAAAAAATAATTGGTCACAACACAATACTCTGGATAAGTTCAGCAACAGGCCCAGATGAAAGCAAGAATTTTATTTCCCATTAAGAATGTTGTGCCACAGTCGTCCAGAGCATCAGCAAGTCGCATTTGATAACATTTTGGTGTCTTACAAAATGGCCGCCACTGGCAACGCAACACAATCAGCTATGAAGTATATTGCGACTGCAAATTACTGCAATGCTTTGGAGAAAGAAGCGTGACGTGTTCCCTTGATGCCAGGCTGGAAACTAAACCAGCCAACATGAATGCGTTTGAAAAGGAAAGACAGGCTTACATACGACATGCGTTGGTCTGCAATTGGCTTGTAGACGAGGAACAGATGGAATGTAGGAGAGTCTAACATCTTCGCCAGGTTAACTGCTGGTTTAAAAAGGCAAACGTATCAGCGATCCGACGGGAACAATATGGATTCTTATTTGGCAACCAATGTTCACTGGGGTTTTTATTGTTACAGAATACGTCTCATAAGCACGACATGAAAACATTGTGTTAGCACAAACTAGCTACCCTAAGTAACAGCATTAATATATCTACAGACCACAAATGAACTATCAAGCGAGCAATACGGTATGGCAAAAATCCCACGCTAAGGCCTAGAAAATAAAATTACAGCTTATTTGCTTTTGCACATGCAAATGTCAGGTGACTGGCTGAATTATCTTATAGAATGCGTTAAATTGGCCCAAGCGCGTTTTTCTGCTACACATTTCAAATTTAAGAGCGATTCCAAAGTATCCCTCGACAAGCTTAAAAGCCGTCAATGATCTCAATAAGCAAAAAATCTTCGAAGCATATGTATCTATCCCGCTGATACTATGAAAGGCATCTGTCAATTCCGTCAATGCCAGGATTTTCATATTTTCATATGTAGAAATTTGCCCTGGGCCGCGATGAAATAAGACGACCAATCTGCGGCAAAGTATACATGTTGTGCGCTAACTTGCGCTCCAGGCTTGGTGGGTACAATTCTACACCAGTGTCACCTTTATTCCCTCAGGTTTATACGCGAATAATGAAAGTATATATAT
>OZ026626.1:16890761-16910761 GCA_964020975.1 Hermodice carunculata | reverse complement strand
ATCCATAACCCGAACCTTCAAATTTCCTCTTTTGAGTATACATGGATGTGTGTGTGTGTGTGTGTGTGTGTGTGTGTGTGTGTGTGTGTTATTTTTTTTGTGATCAATATAACATGGTATCATTAACAATTGATGAGATTTTCACCAGGTTGAATAGGAATCATTTTCGGCACATGCAACAGAAGTACTTTAACCTTGTAATTTGTACTGGGCCACGTAAGCAATAGGCCTATCTGGCTTGTCAGAGGTGAAAAGTGAGCATCTTTGTCAGTGGTTATTGCATGGCCTGGCAAATCGTACTTGTTGCCATTGATCTGTTTTGCAAACAGTGCAAATATTATGACCTTAGATTATGCATGAAAGATTTGTTGATGAAAACGTGAAAATATAATATCCATAATATTTCAATGAAAATAGGGGTAATTCGTTATTTCTGTCGAACTCGTGTGCAGGTGTGAGGGAGGGGGGGGGGTGTATGTGTATATTTCCCCCGCCATCGGTGTCCTCCAAGCGGACAGCATCGATTCCTTTCTTCGGTTTTTTCTTGAAAGTGTATCCTATTGCGTTGAAGCATGGTTGGCAAGAGAGCTCTGAGATTATTCAAATGGCATTGCCATGCAAGAAGTGGTGTGTCCGTTCCTGTCATAGGGAAGGCGTCTGGGCTGATTTGTCTTCAGTGGACTTCAAATAAAGTCTTGAAACGCGAAATAGATTTGCCAAAGTTTCGACTTCGCAACGAAAATATTAATGCACTTTTTATTTGTAATATTAAAGCATTAAATGTAAAAAAAAAAAAAAAAAAAAAAAAAAAAAAACGTGCACATACATTTCGGCAAATAATATGCAAAATAGATGGAATCTCTCACCATTATTTCTTTCCACCCAGAAAACCTTGATAGAGTCCAAGGTAATATACATAATCTAACGGATTTAATTTTGACCTTTGTTATTTTTGCGGACTATCTCCGCAGGGATGCGCAACCAGCCAACCCGACCGTAATGGCTTGCCAAGGAAGCCCATTTCATTTGGACAGTAAATATTTGGTTAGAATCCTTTATTATAGTCCTATGACAGTGACCGCGTTGGAGCAAAATTTTGCTCAGCCATGCTTACCATGTTTATTCTTCTGTAGGCCTACCCCTAGCCATACGATAAGCGTGTGATATAATAATATTAAGGACAAATCTGACAAAGGGTGAACAACCCATGTTCTGGGCTCTCTTTTGGCTTGCAAGTTGCACTTTTAACTTGTAGTGTACCAGCATCTTAAAACAATACTGGGTCTTTATGACTTGAAGCATATATTTCTATAATTTGCATTGTACATTTTATGACCCCAGTCGGGCGACAAGCGATCAGAAAACTGATAGTCATTGATGACACCGGTTGCAGCATTATACGGCGATAGCCAAATAAGGTACTACTGCTCACAGCACCGTTAGGCCTGTCTTGCTTGGCCATCGCCGTTTCATGCTGCAACCCGTGTCATCAAAGAGACTCGTTCATTGGTCGCCTGTCAACCCGACTGAGTTCACAAAATGTTTTGCAACATGAATTTCGACCTTGTTCCTCCGTTGGATGTCACCCAGACTTCTGTACCATAGCTGCCAGCGCAGTTCATGGTCCTCCGACACTGTTGCCCGGCCGTAAAGCTGCTGCACCCCGTGTTATCAAAGTGTACCTGCGTGTTGTGGATGGCTGTTGCTTGGCCTGTGTATTTTTTGACCGGCACCGCAGCGCCCCTAAACGGATGCAACCGGAACTCTGCGAAAATTAAAAGACCCTTTGTTTACTCCTCTCCAGGATCGCTTCGCGGTCTGGCATGTTCTAGCTCGACGGTATCACCGCCCCGCATTTACCTTTTATAATATTCATTAGGACTATTGCTTTATAACGAATAAACTAAGAAAGGGTCTTAAGAAAGACTAGATTTGAGGAGGTTCCAGCGAAAAATGTAGATAAATGCCCAAAAGGATCAAGGAGTGAGGAAGTTCTCGACCCAGCAGGGAAATAAATTGGCAAACTTCTAATTACTCGACTGTTCCACCCATATATATGTATATGTATGTATATATATATATATATATATATATATATATATATATATATATGTATATATGTATATATGTATATATGTATATATATATATATGTATATATATATATATATATATATATATATATATATATATATATATATATATATATATATATATATGTGTATGTATATATATGGACGCAATATTCTGCTCCAATGTCTACCATCTGTGTGCGACAACCACTCTTTAAAATATGTTATCTGAACATTATGAAATGACAATGTTTTCGACTCGGTTAAATGTAATAGAAATGGCGCATATAAATCTAATATTGGGTCAAATAAAGCACTCCTTAATGAAACGGAGTTCTATTTTCTTTGTGAATTTGAATCAATGCCAAACTTTTCGGCAGCTTTATCTTTAGGTCAGATGAATTTTAACTGCTACTCAACTAGGTATGGCTGAGAGATCTGACCTCCTGTTTCAGCCTCCACAGAATTTCATTTCGGGTGGTGGTGCAGTGTGCACATTGAACGAAAAACAAAAGGGTGGCGGAAAACAGTCATGCTGGTGAGTATTGGACTAGGACCACCGATCAGAGTGTGCAATTATTACAACTATAGACGTACTTTTGCTCCAGGCCTGGTGGACCACATACTGGGATATCGTTACTTCCTTCCCAGCTTCACATTTCCACGTTATGCAAAGGATACATTTGACATTTCGTAATCACTGTTTCACAAACTTGCACTAAATTGGCCGCCAAATCATCACGTCGGTTAACGTATGCCAATATTGAAAATTTAAGGATCAGAATAATTTGTGAATTCTTAACCTGAAACCATAACTGAAGTACATGAAATTATGCTCTGCCTTCTGTCCCTCATGGAGTAACACAATTTTCTTGAGTGCAATGATAAAAAATTGATATGTTATCAATTTCCACATTTACATTCACAAAAAAGAGCTCGGTGCTATAACTGGACGATATATTTCATCATGCACAAAGCTATAACCATCATTTGTAATACATTTTTGTAAATGTATAAGCTTGAATATCCCTCCATTGTTCTTTTCACTCAGACAATTTTCAACCAGTCCTGCCCTATGTCCAGAATTTGTTGAAATTAAGTAAGATGGATGGAAAAATTTATGTTTTATTCTTGAATTTTTACCAAGAACGAATTCTGGGCAAGAAGTTCTTTTCCGTCTCAGTTAAAATGATGCTAAACAAGGAACAGCCACAAAACAATACTTTTACTTGATTTTGCCACAAAAACAGTGCGAGCCTACTTTCTCCATTTGCTGCCAGCTCAGTTAACTGACAAATCAGAAACACCAAAACATGGCAGGCCCTCAGTGTCTTTTTTATCTCTCGCGATATATCTTGAGTGTTCAGTGGTTAGACCTGTACGTTTTGGGGGAAACAACAGCTAAAGTTTGTAGTTACTGAAGATTGCTTCAAAGGTTGGGTAAACCTGTATGAAACCACCAGTTGCCTTTTCTGTGTGACAGCATGTCCATAGTCAGAGGTGAAACTTGTCTCTTCACTTTGGTATTGAAACCTGAATCTTGATGTTTTCGTAACTGTTGAATCTCACCCTTCTCCTGTATTTGATTTTCCTGTTATCGCAGTTTCACCTTTTTGAATGTGTGTGTGTGAGCTTCATGATCATTTGGTTCGAGAAAGACAGAGAGAGAGAAAAAAAAAGAGAGATAGAGAGAGAGAGAGAGAGAGAGAGAGAGAGAGAGAGAGAGAGAGAACAATCTAACTAAAATGAGGCATACTCATATAATGTATAAACAAGAATCATCAATACGACTAATTTCAGTGCAATTCCGGTTTTGATAAAAATACTCCAATCAAGTGGCATATTGATGAGATGGTGAGATTACAGATTAGTATAGAAAGTTGCAATTATTGACAGACCGGCGTGTAAGACTATTGTCACAGTATTGATGTCATATCACTCAGTAATAGGCAAGTATTTGGGGGCGTTAAAATATGTAGGTTGATTTTCTTCTCAGACATTGTATTTGGTAATTACTGCAGGACTTATTGTGAACATATTTATACTTGTGACCACTTGAACAGGCGGCTTTTCTTCAAAACGACCGTGTTACAAATTGAAACGTGCAGTCAGCAAGGTACATTTAAGACAATAAGCAAATAAAAATATATATCATGCATTACAAGTTGATATGCCTGTCACTAAACAAACTAAAATCTAGCTGTCTAAACCAGACAGGCTGTGTCATCACGTTCAGCTGTGTCTAACATCTCTTGAAATGACTCAACTATACACACAATACCTATATCTTTGCCAACTGACAGAAGTTCAGGCTAAACTCACATTACCTTAAGAAATGATTAATGCAGCTCCACTCGATTGTATCACTTGTTTTCTTCTCAAAATTATCCAAGAGCAGTAGACCTCTAAAATGCGGCTATAATAAACTTGCAAGATACCACGGGTGATGCTTACACTTTCACCAATAAATCTACCTATAAGGTATCTCGCTTGATCCTCATGAACTATACATCAGGTAATACCGATTGAAGTCTGCACGATTTAGTTATAAGCTAGAATTTTGAATTTTTTTGCCAAAACAGACCTTGGACTCCAATTGTTCAAAAGAGTAGTTGCTTCTTCGGTAAAAAAGAATAATGACATGCCTCTGTTCATTATAAAATTCCCCTAGGTGTATTGTATAATGAAAACATAAAATAAATGGCCCTTTTTATTGAGCAGAAAAGCTTTGAAAACTCTTCTATAAACCGTCCATGTCAGGGTTTCTCCCATATTTTGAATAAGGATTAAGCAATTGCACATTCGTTGATAAGTATGCCTTTGCAACATATAGACTTATAAGAACTTATATTTGGAACTGCTTCATTCCGAAACAGTGCCTGCATTCCATATTCACTCCTTAATTTTTGCAGATCTAAACTTGGTGATGTAAAAGGTTGATAAAAAGGCTTTTGTTCGTTTCAGACATTTGAGTGGCGAGTTACTTCCACGTCTTTTAAACTTTTTTGTTGTTATACATTTTTATTACACTTTTTTTCACTTAATTCAACCCGTCTTGCACAGAAATGGAAATCACTCCCTTCGTCCGTTTTCCATTTAGGGATTTTCTGTTTCATCCAGACTCCTTTTCTCTATATATATATTAGTGCATATCCATCCGAAATGCAATCCACTCTTTCTGTATTTTACTTTTGCCTAAAAAAGCTGTTTGTTTTGAGAATTTTATTGTTCTTCGTTAATTTCACATATTACAATGTCCTACAATAACCATTTATCTCCCAGTTCCCCATATTCCACCATACAATCAGCTGTAAAGTACTTTACCGTACCCACGAAATCAGAATCTTTCGGTGGTGGCTTATTATATTTTTGAGATCCAAGGTCTACTTTTTAAAGTTAAATAAATTGAACATGTAATGAAATCACCATCATTCTATAGGCTGTCTATGTTGATGGTTTTATATCATCATTTACACTGAAACGGGACGAAAAAGAAGAAATCAACTTGAAATATAACTTGCATCAAAAAAGCTATTGTTTTTGGCATATGAATACAAAATCATACGAATTCTTTTAGCCCCATATTTCTACTAATTATATCTCCTGAACCTAAAGGTCAGTAATGTGGGCATATGAAAAAATTGGAGAATGCGTGTCCCCCATCTAGTATAGGGCCCATCCGTATATTAAATGATCCGCCAACAATCAGATTCTAAGGTTAAAAATTAAATGACATATTTGAAATTCAAAGGGGAAAAAAACAAACAATTAAAATACTGCATCAGTGACAATGGTGTGTTGAAGGGTGTCTCGTATCTTTCCATATCGTGGTGGTAAGTTTGAAGTTGTCAGCAGTAAATTTCCCGTTTCAAATGCTTCATTTCTGCTGTCGTTGGTGCGTGATAATCCTGCCGTTGGCCCGTTCAACTTTTTACAGTAATATTAAATTGATTTCAAGGTCGCCCCTTGCCTGTCAAACACATCGTTTATGTCTTGTCCTTAAAATTCATGATCCCATACTTATCCATCAAACCGTACTTCATTCCTTCTGTTTTCAGCTAGTGAACCCACCACCAGTCACCGTCATATATGTGATATTTTACACCAGTGTCACAGTAAAATTAATTAGCAACCAGTCCTTAAGGCAGCATTTGCGTGTGTTCTGCTGACTAAGGAAAACCTTTTTTAACAAGAGCTCAAATCAAATATATATGTATACACACACACACACACACACACACACACACACACACACACACACACACACACATATATATATATATATATATATATATATATATATATATATATATATATATATATATATATATATATATATCTATATATGAATATTTACATATAGTACAATCTCCAACCAAGACCATGTAGTTTGTACTTCCCCAGTGGTATATTCACGATGCATTGTGGTATCAGACAGATGTCAAAGTGTCAGCTAGTTTAGTCAACGCATCTTGTGAAGGATACAACTTATATGTACGTATTAGAAAAAGGTCCCAAGCTATGAATTTGATATAATATAGTTTGTATTCAGTCTGCAGGTTAACATTTAATCATATGCATACAGCAAAATACACATATGACACTATAAATGTGGAACAATATACAAATAATGGCCTGGTTGGAGGAAAACGTGGACAATTGTGAATCTGGTCGCAATTTATTTAATTATACCGAAAATCGAGAAAACACGGTCCTTAACATTACAAAATTGATTATGTGAAAAAGTAGCCCAAAACTACCTACGCTTCAAGTTACACACCAAACAAACTCGGAAAAATATTCTTCAGCATCAGCATGTAGAGGTCAGTGCAATTTATACAGCAAATGCACAACTCAGTATCACAAAACAACAGGACATATAAAAAGAAAATATCCAGTATTAGAATGCACAGTACATCAAATCCAATTCATATTTTACTCTCAATCAAGGGCAAATATATATCTGCTCGACGTAAGGTTTTCATAATAGGCCGAATGAACATGAACATCCTCTATAATATCAAAATAGTTGTCATTCACATTGTGCATATATAAAACTATACGTTTTATGACAGTTAAAAATAAAGCCATTGCCGATTTAATTTGCATAAAACATGCATGTGAAAAAATTTTCTTATAACATAGACATGAAGTACTTGTGAATTGTGAAAAAATAATCCAGTTCCACTGTTACGATGCCCACCTTTTAAATATCAGTAGAACTCAACAAAGATTGACAACAAAGATATAACGTATATAACAATAACAATATATTAACAATCAAAATCAGTGCAAAGTAGGTACACTTATCTCCACTGGTATTTCAACAGTCAAACAGTCTTAGATAAATCTTAGTCCTTGGTGAAATTATCCACAGGTACTGTACCACAATTCCAAGTGCTATGACAGGTGCCAAATGATTTGGCATAAATCCCACAGAGGTACGGTTTGGATCAAATGATGTACTGAAAAGGTGTGATGCTGATCCAATCCTACAGAGGTACAGTTTGGTTCCAACGTTGTACAATGTACCAGTCCACTCAAAAACAATGTCCACACTCCACAGTTGCAAAGTATAAATGGGTAGCCCCAAATATACAAGTCTACTCCAGGCACTGTCCACACCCCACAGGTACAATGTAAATAATGTTTCACAGTCTCAATGGCTTGATGACAACTCACAGCTTCTGTCAGATCCTTCAGAATTCTCTGTTCTTCTCTGCTCAGTCAGAAAATTTTCTGCTTTAGTCACAGATCACAGTGCAATTTGAGATCTGCACGGATCACCTCACATGAATGTAGGTCAACATTCCAGCTGATTCCACATGTTTACAAGCTCCATGTGAGTTATCCACAAACAGGCCAACTCAGTGACTCTGCAGTGATCCTGCACAGTATTCAGTGAGCTCACTGACCCAGCACAGACAAAATGAATAGAATGACCTGTCCAAATGAAAACAAACAGCCATGCACATTTTCATATCATCAACACAGGCCTCTGAAAATTCTATTGTAGAGACATTTATATTGGATTATTTTTTTCGGATTTGATATGTTGATTGTCTACGGTTGTAGAAATTGGGACTGAAATGAACTAGTGTATGATATTCCTCTCATATTTGACATACTGCTAATTGGTCCCATTGGGTTATATTGTACAGCCAAAAAGGAGGACAGGGGTATTCAAGGATTTAGCAATTTCAATGACTTGACTGCTAAAAAAAGCAAAGTAGCCGTCTCAATGCCGTCAATGTTTTCTCAATAGTTGAAAGAATGGTGTCACCCGGGTTTTTTGGTCAATCACAGGAAATTTTGCTTGACATAAATCCAGTGTTAGTAGTACTTGTTATGCCAAATGATGGCAGAGGCAAAGGAGCAATAGACCCATATTGTATCACTTTCTGAGCTGAAGACAAGGGAACACAGGGTCCATACTGTATCACTGGCTGAGCTGAAGGCAAAGGAACACTGTGCCCTCATTGTACGACTGGCAGAGTTGAAGGCAAAGGAACACTGGGCCCTCATTGTACGACTGGCAAAGCTGAAGGCAAAGAAACACTAGGCCAACATTTTACCACTGGTTGAGCCGAAGGCAAAGACACACTGGGCGCACATTGTACCACTTGTTTATGCGTCATACGAAATCGTCTATTCAGGTCACCGAATGTAACGTGAAAGAATTCGATTTCAAATATCTGATTTCAACTTGTCCCATGGATAATATCTGAAGGATTCTTTTATCCCAAAAAAAAAAAAAAAAAAAAACTAACAAACAAACAAAAGAAAACAAAAACCAAAACAAAAAACAAAAACAAAAACCCAAAACACCCCCCCCCAAAAATAACACAAAAAACCAAAGAAAAAGAAAAGAAAAAGAAAAGTTCATGTTGCCCTGCAGCCTAACTCCGATTATCAAGAAATGTCCAAGCCATACTGCCAATTTTCAGCAAAGCGGAGGTTCAACCTTTTTTCACGAATCTAAGAAGTGACATAGATAACCATAAATTTTAATCCTAAATGATAGAGCATGACCAACGCTGTATTAGGTTGTTAGATTGTTTAGGCAAAATCAGGTCAGTCTTCGGTAATAACATTGTTGTATGTCCTACCTGACGATATCCACAATTCCAAGTCACTTTCCAAATTGAAACAAAACTTGAAGCAATTTAGGTTTGCCACTTATAATGGTCAACCCTACCTAGCCGTAGGTGTTTGATATGCCAGTATTTGTGAAACAGTAGTTACGCCTACGTTAGCCAGGGTGGCAAATGTATTCAACGTTGATATCGTGCCACTATCCTCATCAGAATGTGGTCACCCATTTGGAAATGCACTTAACTTCCGTGTTTTCTGCCAGCTACATGCTGCCCCGGGTTAATTTATTAAACGCTATCATCGATATGGACGTTCCACTGGAGATAAATTAATTCATATATGTGAGGACGGAGTGGTCGAAATTATGTTACTCGGTAAGAAATAATTAAAGGGTAAAGCAAACTCCAAGTAAGTGTGTGGGGGTGTGTTTTTTTTTTTTTTTTTAGTTTTGTTTTGTTTTGTTTGTTTGTTTTTTGTTTTTTATAAAACCACGAGGCTCAATTTCTAAGCTCTGATCTTATTATTTTTTTTTTTTTTGAGAATATACGTGATGCACATTGAAATTTGTTTTAATCTGCTCTTCATAAATATGTTCAAGTATAATATGGGTAAGAATTGATTATGAGCTCCATATGTCGTATATCCGTTTTTATAGGCGTAGGGACAATTGCAAAATATATTCAACTGGTATATAGTTGATATATATGATTCTTTTTTTTTACCGACACCGATATATCGGTATCGGCAGAGTTCGATGCCGGAAAACATTCGAATCGGGTTTGAAGGGATAACCAAACCAACCTCCCAACTCGAAAAAAAAAAAAAAAAAAAAAAAAAAAAAAATAGTAATGAATGAATTAATTAATTAGAAAATAAGTAAATAAATATATAAATAAATAAATAAATAAATAAATAAATAAATAAATAAATAAATAAATAAATAAATAAATGAAAATAAGAAAAATAAACCGCAGCTTCACTTGTGTTTTGTAAAACTTCTTTACACAGAAAACTATACATGCAAGGAAGGTCAGAAAGGCTTGAACATGTAACAAACACGGTCCAAAGTTAATTATTATTTCCACTTATATCCATCCTTGTTCATGCGTTAGCTTATGAGCATGTCAGCTTTTTCGGAATTCAATGCCGCCCTCCAGTCATTGATTGTCAAACCCGCGATACTGAGTACTCGTTCCCTTGGAACGCTCGAACAAAGAATTTACAGGTATTTCTTAGCTGCTTTGGCCAGGTGAGAGAAACGGCATGATCCAGCTTATTTCCACCAAACTACTGGATTGACATTACGTTGGGCTCTAGGGGGAGTTAAGTGCTCTTCCAGTTCATTTGTTTCAGTGGAAATATTTTGGCTGTCTTCAGATTGATTCCAGATTGATGATTTTGCCTGGCGCGGAATATCTGTAGCGCTGGGGCTTGTCATAGTTGTGAGATTGCAACGCGTGTGGCGTGTGGCGGGGAGGGGAGGGTGACACATGGGTGTTAGTATATGTTGCTTGATTGTGCCCGTGTCACCATCTGTGAGAGCAGCAGGTCACGTGATGACTTGCGACACCTTGTCGCTGCTGTGAAAATAAATCATAGTGTCAGGAGGTTGCATACCAAATCTGCACGTTAGAAGCTTATCCAAACCGATCTTGAACCGATCCTGAATCCTCTGAATAGGTAATACCGGATTCGGTGGTTCGGATTCGGTCAGGCTCTAATATATGGATCTGCCAGAATTCATTTCCCAAATTTTATTTTGTTTCAATTAGCTTTATTTGCAATCTTCCATACATAGCAACACTTATATTATCAACAGCTCCTTTTTATGTAGCAGAATTAAATACCAATAACGTAAGCGGGCTGGCCGCTTAAAGATGCCACGAATGTCATCGGGATGGTTTTTTCATGAAATATAGACGGTTTGGCAGATTGCTGAAGCACATGGAGGAATGACTTTGAATGACGTTATTGACTGCGCTGTTTCAGACTGTACACAGGAATTTGTCAGTCAAAACAACTTAACAGAACACCACACAATATAATCCAATACAGTCCAGAACGAAGCAATACAATCCAGTTTTAACATGTCAACAACACATACAACATAGAGTCACAAATGCAGACCAAAAGACATCACAATATGTACACGACCAGAGAAAAATGGTAATAATAGTATATCCATATACAGTCCGATATTAGAGCAAGTTTCCTGATATGTCCAGACAACATTCTACAATTTTCTTTTCTTTTTTTCTTTTTTTTTTTTTTAAATTTCGACCAGTTCTGTATTTCATAATTACATGACGAAACTAATACTTGGCTATTATTTTACTGCTTGAATTCCGTTAATCAACCTTTTATTATATCATTGCAAGGGAATTTGAATGGGTTGCAATCCAACATAAAATGTAATGTTTTAACGCTTAAACGTGTGGACATGTACATGATTTCATTGACCAAAAATCCTGCAAAGCCATTGAAAATCATTTTCCTATCAAACAGATAGTCTCGCTGATTAAGATGGAGTCATTTGTGCACCAATCGGTGTAAAATTGATTTTTTTTCTTTATCTCATTTTGTATGGCTTAAGTGAATGAAATGAAAAGTTTTGCTACTTGCTAGCGTCTTTGTAACATACAGCCCGTCACCTTTACATGGAGGTCCGTCTTAAATGCCTGTTGCTAAAAAGATCATGATTAATATTTACATCCTGAATCAATACTGTCTTTTTTCTGTTGAACAAATATAAGAGATGCCTAGAAATGCCTGAATTACAAAGTTTGTGGAGAAGAGCAGGGTGGTAGACCTTATCAAGCACTTTCGTAATGTCACAGTGTACTACTCTGACCTCCTTTTGCAGATGTACAGCATTTACGAATCCGTGATACAAAAATAGCAACTGATTTTTCGTGTCATCGCCAGGCATAAATCAACACTGCTTGCCAGACGACAGAACATTGTCCGATATGAAATTGAAAACATGCTAAACCACGATACGTTCCAATGCATTTACCACACAGCTTAAACGTGACATTGGCCGATAATTGCCGGGCAAGCTAATTTCGGCGCCATTGACGATAGGAAAGACATGAGCTTCTCCCATTCAAAATAGGACAAACTACTTTTTCATCCCTTGAAATCTTAAATGACCTATGTAAAGAAAAAATTATTGAAGAGGCGCCCTCTTATAGGGCTTGGGTCAATACCATCAGGGCCAATAGACTTTTTGGTGTTTATTTCCAATGATGCTCAAATAGAACCAATTTCATTTCCTGCCACAGTTAATATGTATTAGGCACAGCCTAAGATGTGAGCGTCAGCATCACAGAGTATCGATAATAACGTCAGTGGATCAGGTAGGAGCACCTGGTCGTTAGGTCCCTCTTGTGGCCGTTAACTAAATCAGTCTAGAGGGGCGAAGCCGTAGCACCTTGAACAGCTGAACGGAATTACCTGCCGTATAGCCTTTCTTTTTCTTCGACACTATTCCATAAACTTAAGTGTTGTTCCCAGGATCTTTATATGGCCATTGAACTAGTGTCGTATCATTTAATAGAGACGTAGTATGTACAGAGAGTCATTGTTGGATTCTTTCGGGTGACAACACCAAATCTGAGCAGGCTTTGGCAACATGGCGTTTTGGGGCCCCTTGAGGATAAGTATGACTGGAAGTTGCGATCTGGAAGACCCCGAAAAGTTACATGGAGACAGCACAGTGTGCAGCTATAAGAAAAGTGTGACGCCACATGCGCAACAAAATACTACATACTTTGGGATGCTTATTTAGCTTACCCTCGCACCTGTAAAGTTTCTGTATTCTGCGGAAACCCATTTCCAGCCACAGAAGCGTGTTTGTAGAGCCCAGGCTCCATCGAGGTGTTAACGATGCAAAATGGGCAATTGTTATAATTTATTTCACTCCATCGGCAACGTTTTCTGAATAGTTATGAATTATTTATATAATTCCCATAAAGGCTGGTAAGTTTGAGACTTTGGTGTAAATAAAACTGCAAAAATTCCCCAGGCTGTATAAAAAATGCAATGGCTTCGCCCATGCACGCGTGCGCAATAGGGGTGTCGAGCAACATAAATGTTACTGTTCTGTCATATTGTATATTTACATGTGTTATGGAAAGAGCTCGCTAAAGCTCGCTGTAAAAGTTCATTTATTGTTGGGCATACGCTGCGCTTTTGGCAAGTGAGTGGTAGTGTCTTCGATGATACTTTTTTTTTTATTATTTGTTTAACACTTCAGTTTTTGAATTTGGGTCTGACAGTAGAGTATCCCCGTCAAACCCCCCCCCCCCCCAATTTCGGTCCTCTTTGACAAAATGGACAACAATTCTCCACCAGCCTTTCCTTTCTTCTTGGTATAATTCAAATTTAAGTTGGTAGCATTCTGCCTCTGCAGATCTCAAGTTACTGCAACTACTCATACATTTATAAAGCAGCTCCCGAAAATAGGACCGAAAATGTTTTTTTTTTTTTCCTTTTCCTTTTTTTTTTTTTTTTTTTGCTGATTTATCCCTGTTTTGGATTCTGTCAACCCTTTTTGAGTTCTGAGAGACGCAGCATATTAGGGCACAAGCTCCCTCTCTTACGGCGATAGTTATATTTGCAATGTGTTGTCGTGCAGAGCTAGGAAAAATGTTCGAGCAAATTTACCCATCTCATCTAAATCGTCAGTATCGAAGCAGGGATCCCACTTTACCTGTTCAATGCTTCTCTGTATTTGTTGAAATTTGTTTTAGAATAAAACTATAAGAATCTAGCAAATCAGGATTCTTCAATACATCTGAATAGCAAGTTGGCTGCCACAGTACAATGGTCATATTTTGCAAACCTGGGCATTACCTTAACACTGTTGACGTACCCAGGAATATTCTTTATTATTCGATCTAGACTGGTAGACGATGTGTTTGTAATGCCAATAAGCACCTGCACATTTAACGTCAGGTTGTGAAAATTAGAAAAAAGAAGCATGTTTCTTACCATGACATATACGCATATCTGCATTGACATCGCCCATTGAAACTATTTTGTTTGTTATTCCATCGCGAGCTAGACCATGACTTGCATGTAACTCCCTCCCCCCCAAAGATACCGGTAAAATTGGAGGCCTGTTTACAGCAGCAAGTAAATATTTTTTTCTCATGTAAATGAACATTGACTATACATAACATTCAACGTTGTGTCGGTCATAAACGGTGTATTGTTATAAATGTTGTCCATGACCAGGCACTTTCTATCCAGGCACGGCCCTGGGATAACGATACCTTATTGGTTTCCTTGATAACTTTGATGAGACACTAATTGTTATAGAGACGAATAAATTGGAGCATGGCCACTTTCAGAGGTACGGAAATTGTGTTACAGTTTGTACATCTGGGTAAAAACGACTATGCCTCCCAAGACGACCTGTATTTGCTTATTGATAGGGCAACATGCAGTGTAGCAGGCAACAAAGTTTCAAGCTACCCGAAAACGAAAAACAAAACGAAAAAGAAAAAAAAAAAAAAAAAAAAAAAAAAGGTGTGGGGGGGGGGGGGGGAGAAAAGAAAAATAGAAAACGATGGACAATTACAAGGATGTTAATTCTTTGTCGCCTCGACTTTCGGTTGTAAGTGTTGGGCTGTCCGGAGTATTTTACGCCAAGCTTATTTCCCCGATCTCTTTACACATTAGAGCCTCGCTCGTGGTAAAGGGAACACTTTACTATTGAGCTTGTTCCGAATTTTGCCTTTCCTGTCACAATACATAATTTTATCATTTGAAGATAAACTTGACCTCTAAAGTGCAGTTAGTTTATAACATTTTAGGAATTGATGCACGCACAGAAACAAAACTGCGACACGGGCGCTAAGGTGGTAACCCAACAGATCGCTCTCAGACACATTTTTATCTGACCGACGGAGTAGTTAAGTATAATATGCAGAGTCACTTTTGCAGTCATTTACAAGAACAATGGTAATGTGATTATAATATCCCCTTGGTGATATCCCCCCCCCCCCCCCTTTTCCAAAATAAATCTTTGGTTCAATGTACTTTGTAACACCACCTTAAGAAGTCAGCTGATTCATATATTTATAATGTGGCAGCTTTCCACACATAGGCCTACAGGCGATACCAATTCCACCCCCCCCCCCCCTTTTCCAAAATAAATCTTTGGTTCAATGTACTTTGTTACACCACCTTAAGAAGTCAGCTGATTCATATATTTATAATGTGGCAGCTTTCCACACATAGGCCTACAGGCGATACCAATTCCAGTGCGGTGTATGTTTTGTATTAATTTACTTCTAGTTTCTTGTAGGACCTGATGCACACACAGACACAAAACTTCGAGACGATAGCTTAGGTGGTGACCCAAACAGACCGCTCTCAGACACACTTTATCTGACCAACAGAGCAGCAAAGTCTAATATGCTGAGTCACTTTTGCAGTCATTTAGAGAAACCACGGTAATGTGATTATCATATCCCATGGGTGTAATTTTTTTCCTCCCCTTTCCAAAATAAATCTGTGGCTAAGTGTCCTTTGTTACACCACCTTAAGAAGTCAGCTTGTTCGTATACTTATAATGTGTCAGCTCTCCACACATAGGCCTACAGGCGATATCAATTCTAGCGCGGTGTATGTTTTGCATTAATTTACTTCGAGATTTATGTTTTGATGAGGCTATTCTGCATATTTTTCATGCATATCTGAAGATGCTGTGCACATTTAAGATGACAGGCAAGGGAAATGTAAACACGCGTAGGCCTACAACTCAAATCCATCGAACACACAAGATATCATTCACGCTACGCCCGTGCCTTTCTTTGTTTAATTTAAACACATTTATGTATTTCAATTACCCTACAATTTATTATATGACTGATGCGAGGCGTTCTCTAGACACACATTGTGTGTCCAATACACACAGGGCATCACAAGCAATCACTAGTAACTTGTTTCGGCGTTTCGGCGGTTCCCGGTGCTACACAGCGTTTGCCAGTGTGGCACAGCGTTTGCCGGCGTTACAAACCCTGGGAAACGCAAAAATTAAATTAAGCCTTTTGGAGCTCGGCGTCAGCCAACATTAGCTGGCGTTTCCCAGCGTTAGTCGGCGTTTCCCAACGTTTGACACTCTTTCAACGCTGGCAAACGCTGTGAAACGGATGCAAAGGATCCATGGGAAATTGTGTTTTGTACTTGCACTTATCATCAATAGATATTTATGTTTTATACTCAGGGACAATATAACATAATTTACTTTAATATTATGATGATGATTATCCAGTGAGATGTTTGTGTAGTGAATGACTTTGCCCATCATCACTGTTATTTTGGTGACCTCAATCTTGGTTACAAATTAAAACAAGCAAACAACCCTATTTTCAATTTTTATTTAACCTCAGCACAGCAATTTGTATTGTATGTACAATGCAAGTCAGCATTGTATAGCTTTGAGCTGCATATAACCTGATGTGAATCCGGGTGAATATAATACATGGCATTTAATAATAAATTCCATATATTATATTAACTGGGATTCACATCTATGCTAGGGGCATCCGAAAGCTATACACCGCTGACTTGAATGTGTACGGTGCACGTCCCCAAGAACGCTATTGCAGTCAGGATACTTCAGGATATTTACGATTCCCACACATTAAGAGCCTTGAGTGAGTTACTCAACACTTTTTGCGCACAGGAAAGGCATATATTTGGGTGTAATAAGCTCTTACCTGTAGAAACAAAATGTGTCATCATTTTTGAAGCAGTACGTTTACGAACTGTACTCAGTTAATGCACATTGACACCTTAAAACAGACATTAGTCCTTCTCTGTCTATGCTGCATATGTGGCTGTTATTATTGTCATACTTAGTAAGCTAAGAGCCTAGAGTGAGTTACTCAACACTTTTTGCGCACAGGAAAGGCATATATTTGGGTGTAATAAGCTCTTACCTGTAGAAACAAAATGTGTCATCATTTTTGAAGCAGTACGTTTACGAACTGTACTCAGTTAATGCACATTGACACCTTAAAACAGACATTAGTCCTTCTCTGTCTATGCTGCATATGTGGCTGTTATTATTGTCATACTTAGTAAGCTAAGAGCCTAGAGTGAGTTACTCAACACTTTTTGCGCACAGGAAAGGCATATATTTGGGTGTAATAAGCTCTTACCTGTAGAAACAAAATGTGTCGTCATTTTTGAAGCAGTACGTTTACGAACTGTACTCAGTTAATGCACATTGACACCTTAAAACAGACATTAGTCCTTCTCTGTCTATGCTGCATATGTGGCTGTTATTATTGTCATACTTAGTAAGCTAAATATGCCCGTTGTATCAAAAGACAATTCATTTTCATAAGTAAATACTCAACATCCACCTACCTGATGGAAAGTGAATGAAACATTCTAGTCCCATCGCCAGATATAATTATGTTACCTATAGGGGAGACTGCGACCCGAATCACGCTTTTGTATTAAAAGAAAGGCTGCTTTTCTCAGAGCATATACGAAAACACCGACACAGACACATGTATATATACATAAGCATGAAAATATATCTTAATGTTAAGCTGGCTCGGTGTTGATTGTAATATATATATATATATATATATATATATATATATATATATATATATATATATATATATATATATATATATATATATATATATATATATATACACATCAATCAACACTGGGCCAACTTAACATTAAGATATATTTTCAACGCATGAGTATGTGGTCTATAAAAACGCATTAATGTGCAAGTTATTTGGTCTGTTCTGGTAGAAACAAAAATCCACGTTGGCATCATAGAACTACATTAAAAATTGATAGAAGTGAACTGTATGGCATAATTTTTATGTCACTATTAGAATGCTCTAAAAATTCCATCCCCTGCCTCTTAATGATGACCTTGTAACTGTTTTTGCTTCCAATGAATTTGCAGGTATTTTATTTGTGTCGTTTTGTCCTAAACCACTACCTTGTCATCATTACCCTATTCTGCAGTGCGAACTCTTCGCTCTCCATAAGGTAACCTGTCACTGTGTAGCCTATAAACACATGGAAGTACCATTGTCCAGATTGCGCACGCTCTTGTGTAGATTTTTAACATAGGCTGTATTAGCAAAATATATTTCAGGGTTCTCAGCGGGTAACTGTTCAGAACATGTTTTGTAACCTGTACCCGTATACATGTCTCACTGAGTAGCGGCTACTTGTCTAACCTAAATATTCAACAGAGACAACCCGAATGATAATGAGTAAATATAAACGTGGCAAATGATGAATTAGTTAATACGTGAAGTGTTGCTTATAAATGCATAGCTTCATTATGAAAGATGAATACCCGTCAAAACGAATATTATTACTAAATTTGTCTAGTTGACTCACCACTGAACCAGTATGTACCCTTACCAGCTGGAAAGCTTATCTTAGTTAAACCACCTGCCAGCATAAAACTGGAGTAAAAACAAACTGGGTCATTATATTCAGTCCCAGTGATTGTAAAAGAAGCAGTTGCAGCTGGACCACCAATACAAACTGAGGGGAATCCTAACAAGTGCTGCAACAATGGACATCCTGCACCAGAAATGTAAAACAATACCCATGATAGCACGTCTTCCTCACGTTGAAAGTCTCCAAACTATGAAAGCTCTATTTCACTGCCAACCCTGGGTTAATGTTTCAACATAATGGGTCTGGTCTGTGACATTTGAGTAAATATTGCCATGTTTCAGTAATTTTTAGTATTGAGTAAATGTGTACTTAGGCATATCAGAGAAAAATGAAAGCCATACGTGTTTAAGCCAAAATATGTTATCAAAAATATTTTTTCTTAACCTCACTTTAAGTACAATTAGGCAAACGTGCAACTGCTGTTGGCCGCTGCTTGATACCAATAGCCCCTGGGAGTTTAACCTAAAAACATGTAAGCCTGAAATGTCTGAAAGTGAATATTAAAACAGAATGATGGCAAAACAGAAAATGAAGTAGCAAAAGAGGCAAGTCTAAAATCTTAAAAAAAAATAGTAGCCATACTTTCTAATAATCTTGCAAGTCAGAAAAAAAATGAAAGTCATTAGTCATTAAGTAAAGAGAATGCAATCAACCGATATCAAGTACAATTAGGCAAGCTTGTGACTGTCGTAGGCCGCTGCTTGCGGGTTTAACCTAGCAGAGAACAAGCTAGCCTAAAATGTCTGATACGTGAATATTAAAATAGAATGATGCCAAAAATAAAATAAAGTAATAAAACAGGCAAGTCTAAAATCTCTGAAATAGTTGAAGCAAAAGTTTCTAACCATCTTTAGATGTATACAGCAATATTCTTAAAAATATTTGATCAAAATTACACCTTTAAATCCTGTTGACTCAACTTTATTGTAAATAAATCTGGTTTTAGCTGCAAAGTAGCTAAGTATATAACAGCCGTTTTAGGCAATATAGAAATATTGGTATTGAAAATAAGTCATCAAAGATTTCGATTGACAACCCTGCACACTTAGTCCACATGTATATGGGATAATTAAGCAAATTCCGGCAATAAACCTAGGGGTAGCCAATATCTGTATGATTTCTGCGAAGTCTGACAGTTCCATTTTATTGAAGGGATGCTCGGTTTCCATCTTCATTTGTTTCATATTTTTATATTTTATTCCTTAATTCATTCATGGTTTGATTATCTATAACTTTATTCAAACTTTTTCTTACAAATCCGTTTGAATCGCTTGGACAATAAAAACGTTACCGACACTTCACAAAATTCAGCAAACGCGTTTCAAACACTTTCGCAAATGTACTTCGAACACACCCAAACATGTCA
>OZ026626.1:16785761-16885761 GCA_964020975.1 Hermodice carunculata | reverse complement strand
AATTTGTTCGTGCTGACAAGTGTTTCTTCTCTCTCTCTCACACTCTCTCTCTCTCTCCTAAAAGGCATGCTTGACAGATTATATTTTTTAAGTAATTGATCATTGTTTCAGTCTTCAGATTAAAACTGAAAAAATCTCGACAACCCCTGACATCCATTCATGTGTAATCGCAAGCCAAATAAGTTCACCTCTTATATGAACCATCTCTTTTCGGCTTCATGTATTTTAACTCTTGCAGTGCCGATTTTGAAACTGAATCAACAGCTTGCTTGGGCACACCTTCCTCGCACTGTGCGCAAAGTGCACCGAGGCAAGCTGTTGACTGAGACCATGATTTATAAAACAAAAAGCTAGACCAGGCATGCTGGTGCTTACATGAAAGCTCTTTTCATGTAGAATTTGAATAAGAGTAGTTTCTATGTATAATTCATATCTGTATACAGCATTGCATTACTCTAGAACATTTTTGCTGCAATGCATTGGTCAAATTACATTCAGATTCAGTATAAATGTACTGAATGGTAATGGCCTACTTGCAAGATTCAACAAAACACACACACACATATGTGTGTGTGTGTAGAATTTCACGTGAATGTTATAAGTAGCAGGGGATGTGGTGTAAGGGACAACGGATGCTTTCTTTCTTTGATTCAGATTTTCAAAATTCAACAGGTCAAAAGCATAAACTTTGAAAATGATGATATGAGAACTTGTGAAAGGTGATTTTCCCCCCTATTTTGGGTGTAAATTACATTTTATCAGTTCAAAGTGTTAATTTGTTTCTTCTTGCGTACTTACAGCAGTACAAAGTTAGTTAAGTCTAACATTTCATTAACAAAACACAGCAAAACAACATGAACAGAGGCAAGATTTATGGGACTATGCATATTTTTATGCCAAAATTTTCAATTTTGTACATCCTCATAGGGCTATGATTAAGACACGATTAACAAGTTTAGGGGCATGCTAATTTGCTTTAGTATCCAAATTCAAAGTACTTATAGCGGGGAGGGGGGGGGGAGTGAACTCTGCATGTACCTTGCAGCGATGATAATACATGAATGTACCACTGAATAAATGTATGCATGTAAGTCTGTCTATGTATTTGGTACTCAAGACAGAAATTGATTAATTTATTTTATATCCTCTGATTAGGAATTAGTTTTGTATCTATGCATGCTGCTGTTAATGTTACATGGTAGAAATAATGCTTTTGTCACATTGTCTTGGTCACATTATGAGCATAATCTCCAGTCATGTGTTAGTGATGCAATATTTCATATGCATGCCGTTGTTGCTTACAAGTCTAACTACATTTCAGTTAAGTCAGTGTCACATCTGTTTGTTAACACACATTCCCTGGTCAGTAAATTTCACGTCTTTGGCTTGTTTGGTTCAATAAATGATGATGTTACAATGGTGTAGAACTACCTGTATTATGTGACAACTGTACTACAAAAGAAGTGAGCTAAGTTTATAGCAGGGCCCATTACATATACATAGTTTTACTTGCACAAAAATTGTAGTAAATAGAAAGAAATCACATGTTAACATGGCAGACATGAAATCCATGTTTGTATGTTTACATAGTGAGGTGTTTCAATGCCAATGTCATGACTCTATATAATTTTTTCCAAGAAGTGTCCACAGTGAGCAGCTGAGCACAGCAACAACTTATCTGTGCAGGAGTACTTTGTATGCATGTACCTGTATTTTCTTCACTTTTAGGATTTAAAAAGTAGCTGAGTTATTATGCACTTGGCCAGAAAAGTTAAGGACTGGTATAAAAGGATGAAGTTAAAACAGGCCAACCAGAATCCTAAAGGACTCTAGAGTCTTTTTGCATGATCCAAGCATAAGTTTCAAACTCATTTAAAACATGTGTTGTTATCTCAACTGGAGACTATGATAACTGAGATGCCAACCATTACTTTTTTGGGGAAATCATTGCTATATTCAAATGGGGTTGTTAGCAGATTGGTAGATTGGTCCTAAAAGATTGGCGTTGATGAATTGAGTATTATGCAGGGGATTGCATCTTTACTTGGAGAAGTTATTGAGGATAAACAGTTTGCAAACTTCAGAGGGAAAGTTAAGAGGGGGAAATAGAACCTTCAGAAGTGAGGTAAGACAAAGGGTGCAGATGGGCCAGGAAAGTTACAGGCATTCAGGGACCAGATATTTACTGAAGCTACAGTAGGTAGTCTGGGAGATGCAACGCGGGGAGACCAGACACGTGAGCTTGGAATTTTTGCGTGTATGCTTTGGACGGGGGGGGGGGGGGGGGGGCATTTTGATTTATTTTCTCATTTGACAATCACACAAATGGATTTCAGACCTGTATTTTTGGTATCGTATGATAAAATTGCCCCAGAAGGCCCTCTTATCTGACGTAAGATTCAAGTATAACAAACAAAGCATTGAAAATCCAGTGTCGTCGGCGGAAAAGCCACGGCATCTTCGGAGAATCTATAATAATCATACCAAATTTATAAATATATATTAATTTCGGCATTGAATACCCTTTAAATGGATTGCACCCACTGTGATGTTGCATAAAAGGATATTAGTGACCCATAATACCTTTATATGTCACTAATGATCTACCTTATACTCGAAGTATTAAAAAAATTGTGTCGTCTTCGGAAAATCAGCGGCATCTTCACAAACAAAAAATTATTATAACCAAGTTTGTAAATTTTTATTATATTATGCATTTTATTGTTTTATACTGTTAGATTATGTGTTCCAGATTGACAATATTGCAGTTTATAAAATGATATGGCTTATAGGGTGACAGGGTTTAGATAGAAATAGCTGGCAGTGAAAGTGGCAAAACGGGCACTTTTTGACACTTCGGCAGATGGCATCTGTCTGTGTCGATTTTCAAAAGCTGTAATTTTTGGGAAAATAAAATTATGAAATGTGTATCTTTGTATTTGATGTTTACTTTTAGAATTACATGCATAACAGAAATTTCAAGGCTCTAAAAATGAAACTTTTGAAAATACAGAACTTTCAAATTTGCAACAAATAAGCCATTTGTGATGTTGCCGCATGAAAAAAGTCCAAAGTCTAAAAATAGAAGTTAAGACCCTTGAAATTTCAAAATGATACATATATATATATCTCACTGATTCTTTTCTTTTTTTTCTTGTATATTTATCAGCTTTTGCACAAAAATGAAAAATAAATGGTTTTATGAAAGAACATTTGGAAAAAAATGGGAGAGAAAGATGATGTTCTGTAATATAAGTTTGGCCACAATAATTTACAGTTTTCAGATTTGTCTGTTTTGCTACTTTACTTTATTTTATCTTTTGGCATCTTTCTGTTTTAATATTCACTTTCTGACATTTTAGGCTTACATGTTTTCTGTTAGGTAAACCCCACGGGCTACAGGTATCAAGAAGCGGCCTACGACAGTTACATGTTTGCCTAATTGTACTTAAAATCCTGTTACGAAAAATTGTTTTGATAGCATGTTTTTAGCATAAGTGCTAATGACTTTCATTCTTTTCTTATATGCCTACATGCACATGTACTCAATATTAAAAAAATTACTCAAAATTGACAGTATTTTCTCAAATGTCACAAACCTGACACATTACGTTGACACATTGACTCAGGGTTGGCAGTGAAATAGAGCTTAATTGTTTGTGGAGTAGGTGTCATCATGGAGTTTGTTTTACATCTCTGGTGCAGGATGTACATTGTTGCAGTCCTTGTTACGATTTCCCTTTGTTTATACAGGTGGTCTAGCTGCAACTGTTTATTTTACAATCACTGGGTTTGAATACAATCCCCCAGCTTGTTTCCCTTCAGTTAAATATTGGCGGATGGTTGAACTAGGATAAGCTGTCCAGCTAGAAAGGGTACATATTGGTTCAGGGGTAAGTCAAATTATTCTTATCTGAACCTGTACTATGCAAATTTGGTAATTATGGTTTGTTTGACAGGTATTCTTCTTTCATATGAAGCTCTGAATTTATAAACAAAACTTCACGTATTTAGCTAATTCATCAATTGCCACGTTCATATTTATTTTTTATTATGTGGGTTGTCTTTGCTGAATATTTAGCTTAGACAAGGAGCCGCTACTCAGAGAGACATGTACGGTTAAAAAGCTCCAAAACATGTTGAGTAGCTACCCGCTGAAGACTCTTTAATTTATTTGGGCTAAGACAGCCTAGGTCAAACTTTTACAGAGGAACTTGTGCAATATGGACAATAGTACTTCTATGTATATAAGTTAGACAGGGACAGGTTAGGGGGGCACAGCACTTGCCGCAGCTGCCACATGAAGAAGTCTTGTCTCCAACGAAGAATGATCATCTATCGTTCGCTGTGTGAGTCTCATCATGAAATAGCCGGTTCTGGAACCTGCTTGAATCTCCGGCACCAACAATCCACTTCCCTTTGTACAACCATCTCATTTTACAATTTTTTTGCAAATACAATTACAGCTTTTGCTTTGCTCCCGCGTGTTTCTGTTTATTTATTTATACTTACCAAACCGATAATGTCATTCAGCAATGTTTCAAGATTTGTTTTAGGACTCCATCAATTCCAGTTATTTACGTTTCCGTGTTTCCACAACAGTCAAAGGAAATCGCAGCCCTTGCGTGCCACGCGTGTAAAATTCCTGGAAAGGGGTCACATGGTCCATGCAGTGATGAGGCGACCTCGCCCATTGTCAAAATGGTGGCCAACGTTTGTAAATTTTACGGCACCTGATGTTCAAGTTAATGGTTTTTGCAATAATCTTCTTCTTACTGACACTTTCTGCAACGTTATTCAAACGAATTTCAATAGAAAGGCCTAATATGAAATGTTATTCGTCAGGAAAGTTAGTAGTTTTATGTCGGTAGGCTAAAAGTGAGTCGCAACGGTCGAAAGAATGGGGGCCGAACTTTGCAGTTTGATGTCGCCCGGTGTGTTATGTTACGTAGGTTGGATCTTTAAAGTAACAGATTTTTGCATCACGAACGTATTAGACCTACATTATATTTCATTATTATTTAGACAGAGAAAAACCACCGGGACGACTTTGACTACCATTGCATCTAATGACGGATTAAAAAATGTTTACTATTTGTATTTAGGATTAAAAAGTTATGTCATTGCAGTAGATAACAATGTTAGTGATTAGGGCACTGAATGGCATTCTTAAGCAGTCCAGAATTTGTGGAAGCAAACTCAAAGTGGAACTAAAAGTGGAATACTTATTTTCTTTCTTTCTTTCTTTCTTTCTTTCTTTCTTTCTTTCTTTCTTTCTTTCTTTCTTTCTGTCTTTCTTTCTTTCTTTCTTTCTTTCTATCTATAGCATAGTATAAAGGTATATGGTATCAAATTGCCCAAAGTGATATTTATTATCTTAAATTTCTGACAAGACATAAAACCGAAAGTAACTGCGTTGCGTACAGACTTCCTGTGGTTTCAAGTGCGTTTTCTGCCACACGCACAGAGCACAAAGTTGCAATTACAATTTCGTTCATGCATTCCCACTTACAACATCTGGATGTGTTATCATTAGTGGCAGCACATCTTACACCCAGGGATAGATGCACATTAGCTTGTTACTGTTTGTCTAGAAATGCTTTAGTTCCGCAAAACTCGTTTACCAGCCGAAGTTGCCGTATGCCCAACCAAGGTTACGAACATTAACTATCATCAGTACAAAAGTAACGGACCCGAAAAAGACTTTTCCTCGGAAAATAAAAGTATTGGTATGAAAACATTTATCAGTCGGAAAAATTTGTATTTTAATTATTGTAATGTTTCTATTAAAATGAGAAAAAAAAACAAAGATATCATCAAAATAGTTATGGCGGTTGCAGTTTGATAAAGCGGTACTTATTCTGCCTTCGAGTTTGCAACTTCATTTTGATGAAAAACAAAGCATATGATTATGATGAATGAACCGTCATTCTTGCGTGTCCCCTAATGACATAAAAATTTAGCTGGAAATTTGAGTTTTACTTTTGAGTTCCTGTCATACCGGAGAAAGTGTAATGACCGTTACAAGCGAATGAGAAATCCAGGAAGAGGCACACGTTTGATTTCAAAGTATAGGTATTGGCCACTCTATAAAACGTAGATAGGAATATAAGTAACGTAGATGGGAATATAAGTAACGTAGATGGGAATATAAGTGTCACGGCAAGGACCAACAATGTCCTACGATCTTAAGTAGAGCGATGGCGGAGCAAATGAATATAAGTAACGTAGATGGGAATATAAGTGTCACGGCAAGGACCAACAATGTCGTAAGGTCTTAAGTAGAGCGATGGCGGAGCAAATGAAACTTGGTATTAGTATCACCAAAATCGCCAAGCCCAGGGTCGAAATGAGATGCTGGGACATGTGTCTGGCGATTTGCTGGTATTTTGCTGTCTATAGCTAGGGGAGATTCCTTGACACTTTGTTTTACTGCTACAAAAAATTGACTTTAATGCTGAATAATATTTTATTTATATATATATATATATATATATATATATATTCATATGTGTGTGTGTGTGTGTGTGTATTTGACCATATCAATGAAATATTGAATAAGTCTATTAAATGTGTTAATATTAAGGAAGGATCAACAGTTTATTTAAATGCAGCATTTTTAAAGACTATTCATTTTACTTTTGTGAGACCTTTTCCCGAATATTGTAGTCAATTATGAAGTGGCTGCCAAGCTTCAGAGGCATCAAGCTTTCAAGCAGCCAGCGTCACCATGGGTGGAATTAGCAATGCCAACTTACATGAAAAAAAAAAATGATGGCAAATTTAAGCGAAACGGAGCCAAATGTCTGTGTTAACTTTGTGTGGACTCACAGGTGTTAGGCAGCATACATTTATTTAAGGACAGGTAAGACACCAAAAACCTTTGCATGGCTTATTTTTAGATTGTAATGGTTTTTACAAGATGAATACCCCTTCTGTTAGTTGTCAAAATATCAAGCTTTTCACTAAAGTAGAAATATGAGAAAAACGCAAAAAAAAAAAAAAAAAAAAAAAAAGAACACACACACAGGCATGTGGACATCCAAACTTCCATGTGTCATTCATTTGGTTTTCAGCCGCCAAACAGAACAATGCGACCCATCAACCATACTTAACAGCCTTTCACGTGGCTGCAGGTAGCAACAGCCCATGGCAAAAAGATAGTGGTATCATGACGGCAATGCGAAATAAGGCGGCATGCCGAAAGTATGTTTGTGGGCAGGGAAAAGATGCAAACATGCTAACATGCCATAGCCTTAGTGGTTTACTTTATAGTTATCTTGCTTGTTTTGCGTTCTAATGAAGTGAGACTTTAAATGTTCAAGAGGAGCGGGAATCGTCAGACGATGTCCTTTCAAACTTCAAAGGCAGTGCCGCGACGGATTACCCAGGTGGTCCTTCACACCAAAGACAGACGGGGAAAAAAGAAGCACCTTAATCAACAATACCCACGTACATAATAATATTTGATCGAAACCCAGGGATGAGGAAATAAAAGTACAAATAAACACATCGAAATAAGCATAGACGTGAACAGCAGAGAAAACACACAAAATAGCGTTACAAAACTCAGGTTGGAAAGGGAAATGAAACTCATTGAAAAAATAACTAGAAAATAATGACAAGCTAACTAAGTAAAGTGTAGAGACAAGTATAACAAGCTAACTACATAAAGTATACAGATATGAATAAACACAATAAAATACTATCCCTAAAAACGGGATGAAGAGGAAGGAAGCGGAAGACCAAACCCGCCGTCCGTGCACTGACCACAAGCGGCCGTCCGTGCACTGACCACGAGCGGCCGTAGGTCCCCCACCGAAGCAAGGCAACACAACTTCTCTTGCCAGGCTTGAGGTCACGGAGTCCGATGGGCCGCCTCCGTGACGTCACACTTTGAAACCAGACTGTCACTGTCGCCGTTTAACAGATCGCTGAATAATGTTTTCCGTACTTCAAAGGCTCTTTTATTCATGTGATTGGCCAAGAATTGATTGACAACCTCACCAAATGTTAAAGACGATGTTTACTGCGTTTTGTACAAATATCAGCTCAATTTGAGCAAATGGTATTGTTTCAGAGGCAAATGATCAACATCAAAAGCCTTTGAAGCTTGCTTTCTCAGAAAGGATGATAGGACAAGAACCACATCTAAGAATGGTTATTCCAAGAAAACGGCTGGGCGAAATTTAATCCGGTTAACGGCTTTTGACTCTGTAAAAATGATTCAGCGATTTTCTAAATTTTGCTTCGTTCTTTTGTGTCCAAGGACCTTACACGAAAGAGGGCTAACATCATGTTCATAGCATGGGAGATGAAGCGAAACAACTTGATCCATTCTTGGTGGTCGAAGGACGGGCGCCTATATGTAACAGAACTTAATGCATGTGGCCGCGCATTGCCGCCAGGCAGCATTGTCCAAATATATAACAAAGAAGACCTAAATGTACATTTCAAATGAACTTAAGTGTTTAAAGCCATTCTTGTGATATCTCGCGTGGTATTAGGACTGGATACTGTCTATATTTCGAAATATTCGAAAGTAGTACAATTCTTCGTTTTCTGTTTGTTTTGATGTATTCTGTTTTTTTTTTTATGTGGCATCTTAAACGTAATAAGCAATTTTTATGCATATTGACTGTACTTCGCTGCAGCACAGAGCCTACCACCAGAATAATGCCTGCGCACGTGCCATCAAGTACAATCCTGTCTGAGCCTGAGGTTCCTGTATGTGGGTATGCTAAGTATGGTTTACATCAATGTTATTTTGAAACGCCTTGTACCCCAAGCTTGCACAGGCCAAAAAGGCCTCGCCTGTCTTTTTCTGTTTGGTACAAAATCGTATTTCGTAGCAACAGGCATAAGAGTGATTGTATTGCTAAACTGCCTTACTATTCATTGTACTTACATGCACATTGTTTCTTCAGGTGAAATTCTCGCGCGACCAGTCCATTAATAGTCAAAGAAGTAAACGAGTGTGCGCATGTACTTGACAATAGTCTACTCTGGTAAGGAACTGTGTTTCAGTCACATTTGTTCCTGTCTGTTTATTTTACCAATTTATGCCCGAGAGCTGGACCAGCCGACCTTTACAAGGTTTACTGACATTTGTCACTAACGTGTTCACTACCTGCAAACGTACATATATATTTAAAAACCGATTTCACATTATTATTTAAAAAAAAGGTTCTACATACGTGCTTATTACATTGCTGTTAGTTTTCCGCTTACCCGTGTTTTTCCTGTTATTGTGTCTTCGGTCAATGATTTTTGCCTGACATATTTACATTGCTACCTGAATTTGTGATTAAAAGTAAGTAACCATTTTTCTATCACTGATCAGATGACAAGAAAGATATACTGTGTATCTTTCCAGACATGTCATATCCACTTATTTCCAGCAATGCAAACTCGATGTTGATCGTGGGTTCTAAATAAACATCTCTATACTATCTTGTGTTGATTTGAAACCAGAGATGTGGAAATCAAAATGTAATTCTTTTCATTTTCACTCGTTCAAATTATCGTTGCACATGCATGCGATGGATTATAATTGAAATATATGCATCAAGCCACTAATACCCAGCATTTGTCGAGTGTAACTTCGGTTATTATTCTTACCAAGCAGCCGAAATTCTCCACAATCTTGTATTATTTATTAACATATACTCAGTTAATTTATCCAGAACATTTTCCAAGTATGTATCTGGTATCCTTATATCTCAGTTTATTATTTGTACTCTTTATGTTATATGTTATATAAGTGTGTGTTGCTGAGGACATGTTATTTTCTTGTATCTAATGCAGTGTACATTGTTTACCTTTATCGCACTACGCTTATTGAATTATTGTCTCAAACTGTGCCAATGGCATCGGTGTTAATAGTACCACATGAACGTCTTGCTCATTTTCAGGTATATTGCCTCAATGTTCTGCAAAATCCTAGTCTTGGGACGATACTTTTTAGTACTCCTAAACATCTATTATGGCGATAGACACTCAACAGTATAGAGCAGCCATAGGTACATATAATCTTCGTAAATGTCTGATCAAAATCATTGTACATGCTCCTGGTCACCACGATAACTTTGTGAATGCTTTCACTCTACTGTCTCTCATAATTGTTTCATTCTTGTGTTAATCATACTTTAATGTTAGACACATCTTTACAATTTTATGTAAATTACTTGAATGTGACATTCATCCAAATCCAGGGCCTGCAGATACCTTCACTCAAAAAAACCCTCCAAATTTCTCCTGCAAACATACGTAGTTTGAAAAGTTCAGGCAAAATCGACGATATCTTTTTTGTGGTTGATTCTGAAAAAAAAAAAAAATGAAATTCTCACTTTGTCCGAAACATGGCCTGACAGTAGCGTTCCAAGTGAATTGTTGTTCATAGAGGGCTTTGGCATTCCCATTCGGAGGGATAGGACTGCAGGACCCGGAGGTGGAGTAGCTGCATACACGAGGGACTGGCTACCCTGTTCCCGTGGTGCTGACTTGGAATCAACAAACAGTGAATGTTTGTGGGTGGAATTCCGACTCAACTTTGGTTTAGTTTTATTAGGGGTGTATTATCGACCACCCGGTCATTGTGCCGCTGACAGACACTTATTCCTCAGTGACCCTGATCGCTCAATCACTAGTGCTCTTGAATGTAACCCTAAAACACTCATTTTGCTGGTGATTTTAACAACAGGTGTAAGTCTTTGGATTCTGAGCACTCGGAAAGTGATCTTGGTCTGGATTTGGTAAATCTCGTATCTTACAATAACTTATTCCAATTAATATCGGGTCCCACCCGTACCAATGATTTGACAGAGAGTCTTCTTGATTTCGTTATTACCGATTCACCCGGTTATATCTTGAACTGTGGAATTTTGCGTCCGATGAACACGTCTGACCATTCGGTTGTATTTTGCACGATTTCTACTTCTCATCGCATAGACCGCCCCTTCAAACGTAAAATCTGGGATAACAAGAGAGCCGATTTGGAAAACTTTATTAGTATTATTAGTAATATTGTCCTTAATGCCCAATTTGACACAGGTTTCGAAACTTTTGATGACATTAACGGAATGGTGTTTTACTGGAAAAATCTCTTCACTGATCTCTGGAATCAATTTATCCATTCTCGTGATATTCTATTGAGGCCGAAAGATAAGCCATGGGTTACATGTACGATAAAAAATTTACTCAGACAAAGGGATCGCGCATGGAGACGTTTCATGCGACACAGCAGCAAAATGCGCCCCTTTGTGCTCTCTGAAGCTCTTAACATGGAAGGACTTTTCACCTTTAACAAGCGCAAACGTAACATAGCTGACAATGCCCTCCGCTGTTAAATGTAATCATATTTTTTCCAAAATTCGCCCTGAACTTGACTCAAAAGATATTAATCCCAAGAAATGATGGAACCTTAGTAAAAGTCTACTTGGTTCCAAGCTTCACCAATCGATACCTCTCCTTCTTGAAAATGATACAGTTATTCTTAGTAATGTGGACAAATGTGAAATCTTCAATAAATATTTTGCCAACCAATGTAAATTAACTCATGAAGTTAATCCTATGCCATTGCCTGAGTTCTTCTACCGAACTGAGGCTCGTCTAAACTCTTTTCAAGTTGATAAGATTAGTGTGAAAAAAGTTTTACAATCATAAATGACTAGCTCCGCAACTGGTCCTGATGGCATTAGAAACATGATTTTGAAGAAGACCGCTTCTGGTATTAGCCCTTCCCTCACAAAACTATTCAACCATTCCCTGCGAAGTTCCTCCCTTCCGGATTCTTGGCAAAAGTGTAATGTATTTCCAGTGTTCAAAAAGAAACACAAGCAAGCAAAAAGCAATTACAAACTCATCTCTTTACTCTGCAATGTCTCTAAAGTTTTCGAACGCTTAATTTATAATGTCTTGTATGAGTTCTTCATGTGTTATGAACTATTGACCTCTAGAAATTCCGGGTTTCGGTCTAACAACTCAACAATTCATCAAGTTCTCAAAATCCTTCATGACATATATAATTGCCTTGAACTGCAAAAGGAAACCAGGATGGTTTTTCATGATATCAGTAAAGAGTTCGACCCTGTCTGGCACGTGGGTCTCCTTTTAAATTAAGGCAGTTCGGTATCGAGGAGCCGCTCCTGAAACTTATCAGTAGCTATCTGACCAATCGTCATCAGTGTGTAGCAATCGGGGTCCAAACGTCATCTATGCTCCCTATTCAGGCAGGGGTGCCCCCGGGCTCTATCCTGGGGTCCCTACTGTAAGTTTTCATAAATGATATTGCTGTTGGCATTTCTCGTGACATCGAACTGTTCGCTGATGACACCAGCATATTAGAGATCATATTTTACCCTGCCACTTCTGGTAGGCGTATAAATACTGACCTTGAAAGAATCTTTGTTTGGGGCAAACAGTGGAAAGTTACATTTAATGCAAGTAAGTCACTAGCACTCTTGTGATCAGCTAAACACAACAAACCTGATCATCCACCTTTATTTCTTGGCGAGTCTTTAATCCCGGAAGGCTTAAATCATACCCATCTGGGAATTACCCTTTCTCATAATTTTAAATGGAATGCTCACATAACTAGAATCATTGACAAAGCGAGGAAACGCCTAACTTTATTTTTTAGACTAAAAAATAGGTTATCACGTAACACCTTCGGCAGACTATATAAAGTCATGATACGCCCTATTCTGGAATATGGATGCGTCATATTTGATAAATGTATATATATATATATATATATATATATATATACATACATACATACATACATACATACATACATACATACATACTGCCATACGGACATGGTGATGTGCATTCCCACTATTTTGTTATGAGACACACTAAACATACACACGCATATATATATATATATATATATATATATATATATATATATATATATATATATATATATATATATATATATATATATATATATATATATATATATATATATATATGTATACATACATACATACATACGTACATACATACATATAAACGCAACATGAATTGATACGTAAAGTAAAAAATGAATCTGCATCTTTGTGGGCCTACCTCGATGTACCGTTGCTGTGGTGGTGTTTGTCTTCCAGATTGTTTTCCTTTATTTGGTCCTCTGTACTTGGTCTCGTCCTCTGTCTGGGCAGGGACGTGCTATAGATGGACTACCAACGGCGGGGCCCCCTTTGTAGCATCTATGTTGCCGCTGCTCAAGTGATCGGGTATTTTAGCGAGCACCTTCAGTGCTGAACAAACACAACTCCACGGTCCGCTTGGCGACCATGATATAAACGCGGCCAGGTCATGCGATTAAAGGCGAGAATATCGCATCACCGACTGAAATGTGCAAAATTTTTCACCGTGTTCCACATTTTAAAGTCAAAATTAGCGTTTCGCCGGACTCAGCAACAATATATAAAACCAAAATCATGATTCTACCGGCATACACTATCCATCTAAAACCACAATTTTTTTGCTTGATTACAGCATAAGGAGTTATTACGCACGCAAGTTGTCTAACTTTGCATCATTTTGTACAGAAAAAATGTAAAAACTCTCCCTTTTATCGGCCGATTTCAACGAAAAACACATCAATGGACTCCCACGGTTCTGATTCAAACGATGATACTGGTTGCGCACGCATAAAACTCTCCGTTTTTGAACTTGGTACAATAGCACACCCGATGTAAGCCTGATGTAAGTAACCGGATACAACCGAACGGACGGAGCTGCGGCGATTAACCTGAGCCGCGCTACTGAACACGCTTTGTAGTCGTCGCGCCCAGTTGACCACTAAAGGGATTAGCGCTCCTGTTGGCAGTCCATCTATAGCACGTCCCTGGTCTGGGCTTGTTCCTGCATGAGGGAGTCACATAGGGACGAACCTTTCTTCTAAACTGGATATTGTCAATTTGTGAATGATAAAGTATGTAGCACTTTTGTTTTAAACACACGTTCTAACTCACTACGTGTACATACTTCAAATTTATCATCGGCAGGGTTATCCATATCTATGACCAGATCAAATAGTCATATTGGGCCTGAATTGCCACAACAGTGGGTAAAATGGATTATTTATGGTATAACCCCAACACCAAGATGGCAGGATAAGTATTCCTCAGTACCAGTCACGATCCCTTGGTTTCTGACCACTCCAAAAGTGAGAAAAAAGCATTTGGGTTACAATTATTGGTGGTGGACGCCATATCAAGTTAGGCATACAGAGGTACATGGAAGATGGTATCCGCAATTTAATTGGACAAACGTGCTATTGCAAATTCGAAGGAGCAACAAATCGAAAGTGCGGGTTTGTATTGCTGGTGTTCCTACATTGTGCTCTTTCATTCCCAAAGCTAACACACATCACTTGGAAAACCTCGGGACTTTTTACATACGTCAAGAACATATATACGAGGTGGTAACAGTGCTTGTTGTTTGGTTCCTTTTGACATTTACGGGTATTCCAGGTAAGATGGTCTTTACCATTTTAATGGACTAAGGCACTGAATGCACAAATGATGACACAAAAATGTTAAGTGATGTATACGCTACACTGAGTGTTTTTGATTACATGTTGCAAAGAAGCCAGATTTAAATATGCTCTACATTTCACATCTGAATATTTACTAACGTACAAATTGTTGGCCACACATGTTCGCTTTTAGGGACACAAGAGAATTGAATGTTGTTATTTGAACAAAGCAAACTTTTTTATGTTATGATTACACAATACAGAATTAAAAACAATGTACTGTTACTCTTTCCAAATGCTCATAATTGTAACTATTTTTTTCACTAACATTCGCTGCACCCCTTTTCTCGCACCAACATCAAGCCTTATAGCTTCACAGTCGTCCCATTGTGTAAGTTGAATACAAACGAAAAACACTAATTGGTATTTTACATGGTAATTTTAGGTTGAAAAAGGTCAAACAGAAATATAATATTTTCTTTGAAGTAACCTTGCCTCATTAAAACATATGTCAAAAGTGCTCAAATATGTGATCATATGAGAAGAATTTTGGTAAGACTAAAGCATGGATAGTTTTTCCAGTTTTCAGCCGGAATTATTCCCCTGAACAACAAGTTTGTGATAGAAAAAGTTCTCGCTCTGTAGCCATGTTTGACTTTGTTTTGAGTCATAAAATTGTTGTCATCAAATACATACATATATATATATATATATATATATATATATATATATATATATATATATATACATATATATACATATATATATACATATATATACATATATATATATATATATATATATATATGTATACATCTAAGGTAAGTTGGATGCCAACATTTTTAGACATGACTTATTACGTATAGCACAAATGCCATGAGGCCGTGCACTAAATATAAACGTATGCTTGCCTGTTACTAAATACACCAAAGACCATGGGGGTATTTTTTATGGAAACTGTATGGTTCATCAGTAAACAATAGGGACGAATTATAACCTGCCATACATTACTAGTTTAAATTGCACCATGGGAATTGGCATTTCACTGCAAAACATAGAATATATGCATTTACATAAATGGTCTTGCCGACACATTTATATATTATCAGCGTGAAACAAAATTTTTAAAAAGTGTTTGGGAATAAATTATGCTTGGCCTTTGCGATATATATATAAATAAATATATATATATATATATATATATATATATATATATATATATATATATATATATATATATATATATATATATATATATATATCGCCTCACCAATAGGTGTATATATATATATATATATATATATATATATCGCCTCACCAAGTTTGAGGATGATCTGGTCAATGGCACTAGATAGGTTGAGGAGAAGGCAACGAATCACATCCTGTGAATGTGTTGAAAGAATATTATGATGAGAAAAAAATCCAAAGTGAGGTTGCTTTGAATATTTGATGCCATCTTTCGTAATCAAGTACAGCGTGTAATGCATCTTACCGCCACTGTAGCTTGATCAATGTATCCCAGTTTACAGGCAAGGAAATAACAAGATCTCTTTGACTCCGATCAACCAAACATATCTCTCAGGTACATTGTATGTTTCTTGAATTGTTGGTGTCAGATTGTTGTTACGATACAAGGATTATTTTAAGACGTCTGTTAACAATCAGAGAATCTTGACGCGTAACGGTCTCGTGCTACTATTACATAACGAACAGTGGGTAGGTAATTTCTGTCGCGAGAGATTTCTTTTCGTCAAGAGTGTGTGCTTTTTCATATAGCGAACAACAATCGAGGCTTAGAGAATAAAGTTACTCAATCTACAGCAATATAAGATTGTGTTCTCTCTTGAGTACTGTCTGTGGACTGTGTCGTCAGGTAGGTGTGGTGCTGGCGTTTTGAAACAGAAGTAATTGGACATGGAAGTGATGTGATCAGTCTGTACATAATGAGCAGGACATGTGACGTAACCTGAATCAGTGCCTTTGAATGGCACCCCATAAACATGGTTTTTGTATTGTTAAAGATAAAACACAACTATTTTAATACAAAACTCCATCAATAAAATAGCAACACTTCTATTTGGAAAAAAGGGCAATGTAACTTTAAACTTTTCTTTACAAAAGAGACCAGGATTATATTAAACAAATTGGCACATAAATGTAGTTGATAAACATAACAGACAGGAAAGGTACGTGAACACACACTTCTGAAGTCTATTACAAATGATACATATTGACCTGGAATATACCCGAACTTGCTACAGCTTGAATCGAGTTTATACGATCCTAGCAAAAATAACATATATTGTAGACATGACGCTCGTCAAATCAGCTTTTATGATACATCATCAACGCAAAGGTTCAACGATTGCATGCATTTCAGTTTTAATGTCATTCTTTGTGACGTTTTATGAGTGTGTGTGTGTGAAATTTTGTGAAAGCGTGACAAAATGCAAAGATGCTGTTGACTCCACATATAAACTATTATTGACACATTTACTAAGATATGTCAATATACTGACTTAATGATAAATAAATTATACACATATCGAATAGGGCGCGTTTTTTATTGTATCATATGTCGGCAGATATTACTTAACCCTCCTGACGACCAATTTTGATAAAGGTTTACGTGATATGGATTCTAGCAGTTTCCAGCTAAATGGAGCTAGAAGAAAGAAAACATTAACAAGACACCCCCCATCCCCCCAAAAAGGAATAGACCCTGAAATTCAGAGGAACTTTTAAAAAGAATTTTGTTCAATTATTTGCAATTTAAAATATATTCCACCTGAAGCTTTAAACGATTATATATTATAAACGCAGCCACTTTTCAACAAGGGGATACTCAAACAGCAACCAAATCATTGGAGTATAGTCTATCATATAAAATTATCAGATATGCAAGTTACACCTCCGTTTTATTTTAAGGCCCAGACTAAACAAACACAATCTTGGGCACTAATATCCTTGCATCAGCCACACTAAGATGCACTCTTCTCGACGTTAAAGCATTTTTATAAAATTTTTGAAAAATGCAAAAATAATCATCTGACATTTTTAAAAATAAAAATTAGTTAAATATGAGTTAAACTATATTCACACTTCTGTTTAAAGAAAATTGGCCAAAACGTCTTTTCAGAGATAAGGTAAAAAATTATCAAAACACAAAAGAGTCCTACAAGGATAAAAAGGCATGCTTTTTTATATATCACTGACACATTGCGTACAGACATACTACAAACGGACCAATACCCTACCGCCCTATAAACTCAGCTGAATGACTTTAGAATAAGGCTGCAAACGTGACACAGCTTAAACCTGTTTTGAGGAAAGGTTGCTGCCGCTTTAAAAACATGGGCACATTTAGTAAAGACGTTTCTTTAATGCGCTCTTCAGATAGCTCATGTAGTGTTTTCATTAAAGTTCTCTTTTCAGTCAGAAGTGTGTTTATTGTTGTAAATTTTGTCACTAGATTGTGATAATATCTCGACCGTTTTGAACCAGGAACACCTATTATAAATATGAGTAATTTTCTTTGTGACAGGAAACATTTTAGTGTTTATGGCCATTCTGGGTGCGACGGATGCGAGGACACCAACCAATATTTTGTTGTTGAATTTGGCGGCCGCGGACCTGATAATGCTAATGTTCTGCGTGCCTGAAAAGGTAACATAAAGCTAGTCTCATAGGAGAGCTTGTGTCTTATGAACACCTCATACTAGTGTTCTGTTTTGTGCTCAATAAAACTGGGCCAGCGTCGAAGTATCCCACAACCCTATAACATTCTTTGAGGCTAAAACGAATACAGCTCATGTCAGGGAATGATGTAATGCAAATTGATCATAATCATTCAGATATTACTATGCAAAAAATTTAAGATACTGGTTTGAAAAGGTTATGGATTACATCGATCATATTATGAGTACTTCGGATGTGAATGGGAGCTTCCATATTACTATGTGTGCTTACTAATGCCAACATATACGACAGGTGTCGTTTTGCCGAAGGGGGTTCAATTGTTGCTATGAGTCAGTTAGTGAGTTATAAAAATATTTTGTTCAGCTGTCTGCTGGACATTATATTCCTAATTAAAAGACGTTTAATTTGTGCGAGTGAACGAGAAAGTACAACGCATGAAGATCGGAGTCATTCGAGATTCACAAAGACACAATGACTCACAACTGTGAGTGGCCTCGCCGTCAAATGATGCTGTTTCTACAGGATTTTGGCGGAGTGACATTCGTTTTTAATTCAAATATATTTTTTATTTTATTTTTTACAAGTAAAAATTTATTAAACAATTTCTAACTCCTGATTATTTTTTTCAACATAAGAGCTTCCCAGTCCATGGACCTAGTAGATTGACTGTTATGGAAGACAGGCTGTTAAAGTGGAATATTTGTCCACAAAGGATGAATGTCTAATATTAGTCCCTACCTAAGTGTGACATTGTGCATGGTAATAGGGTCATTACTCAGTTTGATTTGTACAAAACCAGGAAATGCTGTTCTGCCTTTTATAATGGAACTAGGGCCATATTTCAATTATGCCACAATTTTGCGTTTTGAAAACAAGTAGGGAACAGAGTGAAGAGCAGAAGGTTTCCGTGAGTCTGCCATGCCCTTAAACTGTATCTACATAGACGGTGGTTTATCTTTTCTGTATATAACTCTCGACGTCTTTGCCATGGCTTCAATTTTCTCACTTCAAGATGGCATCATAAATTTGGAAAATGGATGTTGTATTGATTCAAACAAAAAGCTAAAATGCAGCACTTAAGCTGCCGTGATTTAACCTGCTCTGTGGCCATGACAAAATTGCTCTCCCGGCAAAATGTGATTTTCTAACATGGCGCGTGGCATGTAGATTATACGAGGCCCAGCAGGGGTTTCCACCGAGCAGGTCAACACCAAATATATGGATGCATATGTTAATTTTTTTTGTCTTATGTCCAGCTCTGAATTTGTGTAACCAGGCATGGCAGCACCACGTCATAGATTGTGGGTTCCCTTCGGCGTCCTGTGTCTTTTTTCTGTAATAAAAATTTATAAAGGGCGTTTCCCTACTGCATAATTGCCAATAAAAATATGTTTAAAGCAAATAACGGATAAGTATATCTATAACATTTCATGCGAAATATCACTTCTGATTTAAATAAGTTTATCCACTGTATAGAGTAATTTCCCTAATTTGATGTGGTTTCAATTATTCATTTTGCACATTCCTACAATATGTTTATTGGTAATATTAAATATGTGACAAAGTATGGCTTCAGAAAGCTAGAATAAGCTCAAATTCAATCACAGTTTGCACGTCATACCCTCAAACTTAAAGTGAATGAAAAAGTATAATATGGCCACGACGTGGCGCGATGTAAAAAATATCAGAACTTTGCTGCATGTGCAGACATTGTCGATGATTGTCCATTTGGTAAAGAATGTCCAGGTACACGCATTTTTTTGGGTTTTGATTTCGAGGCCCTTTAACATTTTTGTTTTGCGTATTCCTATCTATCTATCTATCTATCTATCTATCTATCTATCTATCTATCTATCTATCTATCTATCTATCTATCTATCTATCTATCTATCTATCTATCTATCTATCTATCTATCTATCTATCTATCTATCTATCTATCTATCTATCTATCTATCTATCTATCTATCTATCTATCTATCTATCTATCTATCTATCTATCTATCTATCTATCTATCTATCTATCTATCTATCTATCTATCTATCCATCAATTGATTGATTAAGTATTCTATTTGTTTATTTTACAGCATCCATTCATTCATTTATGTATATATTAATTGATTCATTCATTCGTGTATCTATTTATTTTTATTTATTTCAAAAAATACTCTTTTGTTAAAAGCATTAAACATATGAGACCGATTCTCGCTATCATATCTCAGCAATTTATTTTTGATAATTTTCTCTGATTTGAAGTTGGCATGTTACAATTGGCTTTCAGGTTTGAGTCTATTCTAGAATCTTTTGTTAAATAAAAGGTGATAGAAGACTGCTTTAAAGGTGCATTATGGTACATGTCAAATTCCATGTGTGGTTTTATGTTCTACCTACGTCACATCTCATTTGGAGCTACTCTTGGGGGATTTTTGGTTGTTAGCATGGAGCGGTAAGTATACATACAAGTTATAACATTGAAAACAGCAAATCTGGGTACACGTGGGAATATTAATTGACATGTGTCCTATAACCGTGACTTCAATCATAGTTATGCACATGGCACTTGATGTATTGAAGAGCGATGTGTAACTGGACAGGTTCATTCCATACAGAAACATTGCCTTTGCCTGTCAGGCAAGCGCCGCAATGTTCAAGATGAGTTCAGACATGTATCGCCGCTATCGCCGAAATATATAGCAGACCCAGGTAAAGTTCATTGCAGATCACAGGAAAAACAACCCTACCCTTCCATGATCAATAACATGACTAAAATTCTACCAGAAGCAATGATACATAGAGCCAAGTGCGAAAACAGAAGATTAAGACCCCTCCCCCCCCCCCAAAAAAAAAAAGTTTGATGCTAACAAATTAAAAAAGAAATATATATTCAAGGTTACAGCGACACCATAACCATCACTAAAAAGGAAATGTATGGCAAAAACAGAAACATTAATAGACTCAGGGAGGCAGATGTACAAACCGTATGCATTAAGGTACAGGTCAACATATTAACTCATCCGTGCGGCAGCACATCTTTGTCTATATTGTATTAAGTTGCCTTATTAGGTCCCAACGAAATTTTATTTTAAGAAAGACAGGTATACTTAAAGAAGGTGTACGGTGTTGACATGTTTAGCACCGTCAATGTAGTAGGGGAGCAATGTAACAAAAAATCAATATAATGGAAGTCAATCACGTTTCTGAAGACAGTGACATTTCTCGGTATTATTTATATTTGACATACGAACAGCTTTGTCACTATCCCATTCTTTTTGCCTTTCTGTGTTTCCGTTTTTAGTTATGTTTGTATTTGTCACCCAATGCGGGCTAAATCAATATGTGTAACTCAACATGCGTACAGAGCCAATGTCATCGTTTGGGTAACTGCAATCGTCATTTCAATACCGGCGGTATTTGTAAAGGTAAGTTTTTGTCAGACACCTGGATCAGAAATTCAAAGTGGGATACGCAAAAGTGATGAACCAGTCATATAATACAAATACTGATTGGGGTCAGGCTTTTGGGTCAAATTTACATGCGCACTTATGGGTACTTGTTAGTGTAATATTTGTAATGGAAACAGTACAGAACGATATGACGTTTTAAAGTGGTATAGAATAAAAGGTCAAAATATAGTAACTTATTATTGTTCAGATGTTCCTCAGTGTAAGTATAACAATCAATGTTTCCATCAGTCACGATTCCCCAATACACACAACGACTTCGATACTGTTTTTTCAGATTGTCGCAAAGCACGTAACAGCCGACTGGAAATTTTACGAGTGCAGTGTCCCAATATCGAAAGCGAGACTGTTTTCACTGTACGTGGTTGTCTTGTTTTGGGCCTTGCCTATATTCATGCTTTTGCTGCTTTACACCAGGATATGTTCTACACTGTGGAACAGTGTGCAGTGTTCCCAAAATCTACAATGCAAAAATGCGTGCGTAATTTTCTGTAATCTTTATCCAGAATATGATATGTGCATTCACATCACCTTTTTTTAAAAAAAATATTCTCAAGGTCAACATTTAATATTACAATTCCCATAGCCACGCCTAATATGAGTACATGTTTGCGCCCGTTTGGTACGTGAGTTACATATGCCATTAATTTCGTGGCACGTCTTCATATACTTTATATCGCACTCATTGCAGAACAGGTGCAGCCTACATTTAGTGCGCCTTTTTTTCCCCAAAATAGAGGAAAATTGGGATTTTTGTCCTGATCAACAAATATTAAAGCTTACCAATGTAAAGAAGCAAACCGTTCTACCGGAATTACAAAATAAACATATTTATGGCAACCAGATCACATAGGAGTACAGAATACAAATGTGGATACTTTGCACACACACACACACACACACACACACACATATATATATATATATATATATATATATATATATATATATATATATATATATGTATGTATGTGTGTGTGTGTGTGTGCGTGTGCGCGTGTGTGTGTGTGTGTATGCGTGTGGTCATACAACAGCAGAATAATGTAACCGTAATTTGTTTAAAGTACGACACGTTTCACTACAAGATGCACTGTAGAAACCCCCTTGATAGCGCTTATTATAATATATCAGATACGTTTTTTTTTTGTCAATTATTTCAGTTCTATGATAAAATTGATTGTTAGCAAACACGCCAAAACCAAACGAATTCTAATGCTTATTGTATCCAAAGGCAGCCTGAACTAATTATTGCAACATATCTGAATTCTTTTGTATCTTTACACGAACAAAATGTTATGAAATTGCAATGAGCTTTGTCACGAACAAAATGTTATGAAATAGCAATGAGTGTCATCCGAGCTTTAACAAAATACCCATCATGCTTACTGGCTCAGACACAAACGGACATGAAACGACATTTTTGCCTGAATTTCTCTCCAACCAGAATAATTATAGCCTTGATACTGAAGTTTAGACAGAATTGCCCCCCCCCCAAAAAAAAATGTTCAAGTACACAGTCACTTGTCTTTATATGTGAAGTTTATGTAAACAATTTAGGAACATGTTCTCATTAGGGCAATGTTACTCGTATGTCTATATATATGTGTATATATATATATATATATATATATATATATATATATATATATATATATATATATATATATTTATACATATATATAGACATACGAGTAACATAGTATATATATATATATATATATATATATATATATATATTATACGTGTGTGTATGTGTCTGTTTTTGTGAGCGTCAATGTATATACGGCCACCTCTATGGTAGTTTGATATGTAACGCTAATTGTCTAGATCATTTTATATAGTCTATCGGGACAAAGACATTCCTGAGCCAGTAAAATATGTTTTTCTGGAGGGTGGTACAAAAATTGTTTTGAGTAAAATGGAAGTTTCAGCTTCAAAGTCCCACATTGTGCTGGGTCTAACAAATATTGATGAAACAAACCCCCAATAATAATTTTTTAAAAAATGAGTCAGAGACTTGTTTATTCCAATACATGTTTAAAAGGAGATAAAGGCTCAAAACTTTGCACTTTGAGGTAACTTATTGCACAAATATTGAGGTTCAAGTAAAGATCATAACAAATACTGTACGGTAGGTTAAGATTCCAGTTTGATGTAGAAAACTAAAGATACATGGGTATGTACTGATTCTCACTGCACTAGTAATATGTATGAAACATATGAAGAGTGTTACTTTAGGGACTTTGGGTGGCCCGATACTAGTTTGATATATTTGTGGATGCAATGAAAGGTTTGCCATGCATGTTCAACGAGCAGATTTGCAAAGTAAATATTTGGGATTGATTTTGACCCCTGCTGATTGTCTGATAGTAAAAAAAAGTTGAACAGATCTACCAAAGAACTGCTGTTGTTCTGGTTGACAAATCTCTCATCATCCAGTCAAAAATAGTTCGGTGTCGAATGTCTGCCTAGTGCATAAAACACTTTCAATACAAACAGTTATAGTGTAATTTATGATTGCTTCAGTTTAGCATTGTTCCCTGTTGGAGATTGAGTGCAATCATGCCAAACAAAGCAGTAGTTGTGGCGTTGTTCGAATTCGAACCAAGATAGTGTTAAAAGGACGTGGTCATTTCTGACAGGAGCTTTGTCCCCCCCCCCCCCCCACACACACATATATTTCTTATGGGAAGAGTTTATGGCCTCTTCATTAATCAACAAAATGAATTTTTAAATTGGTGATGTTGCGAAGTCACACAGCAAATGTGTATTTCAGATATTTGACGACTGTAGCAGACAATTTCTCAATTTAGCCCTAAATGGCCGTAGATCAACTTTACAAGTGGAAGGCCATGTGGGACCCACATCGTAGAAGCTCCATTTTTCTATTCCATATGCCTGCATGGTGCTTCTTTAGTATGTTCATAAGTCTGTATACTTTTTTTAGATTGTACGGCTGTACAGATGTAATGGATGCGCCACTGTTGATACCCCGACAGTGGCGCCCCCGATGTAAATGGGGTATATCTTGCACGAATAAATAAAAAAAAAAAAAAAAAAAAAAAAAAAATATATATATATATATATATATATATATATATATATATATATATATATATATATATATATATATATATATATAGGCGTATATAATCATCTGAGACTTATTTACGCTCTCAAATGTTTACCTATTCAACAAGCAGGACGTTTGACAAGCCTAAGGTTCTGTTTTGTGGTCGTTGACAAAGTGTTATATGGAGTAAAAGGTCTCAAAGAGAAATCACAGCCCATAAGGAAGTGCAAAGAAGTAGGCTCTGCACTTTCCACGCACTTACTCTGTACACAATGTAGTTCTGTGGAAGCGCTACTGAGGGGAACGCACTCCAAATGCACTATAGGACCCAAGTTTTGACAATGCACTTTTGAAAGATAGGTTAAATGACTGCAATGTTCATGCACCTTTGTGCACTTTTAGGACACTCACCTTTTAAGATAAAATGACTGAAATGATTAACGCACTTTTGACTTTGAAGAGTCTGCGTGTTTGTTATCGAAGTCAGGACGTTGCAGATTTCAAGGGAAGTTTTTGCCATTTTTGGCAAGCGTATGTGCATGTGAATTACATTGTTTACGTTACAGGGCCAATTACACTCAAATATAATGGCTCTGGCTACAACAGTGAAGGGGGGGTCATTATCGCCGCTGTCATGTTAGAATTAGGGAATACAGCACGACGGGGCTAAATAATAAGAAACTTTGATGGCATTCGGGCCTGGTAGACCAGGGCTATCAAATTCCTGAGAATTCCGGCCCGTCGTGGTTTATTGATTCTAACATGACAGTTAGTTTGATAAATATGAAATACGCAAACAAAATCAGCTTGCGGCTGGGCTTACAACAGAAACCACAGCGCACACTTCCAAGTTCCAGCAGCGTGGGCATAAATGTGACGTAATCGTTTGGCTGGTGGAGGATCGTGCGTAAGGTAGGAATGAACGAACCACATGAGCAAATAAGGACCATGGAAACTAACTGAATGACAGTATTATATACTCCACATTGTCTTTCTATATCTTTAATTACGCCTTCAAGTACGGTTGCATAAAGTGTAGTAGCCGGCCTTTGAGAAATATATCAGCTACATGCGTAAACACAGTTATAAACAGAAGCAACAAGTCAAAGTTCCTAAATCGCTTCGCACCTCCAAACTTTTGCATAGAACTAATGATTATCGCAAGGCATATCGCACGTCCACCATTTCCATGATACTGACTTTGAGGTCTGCAAGCATGCATAACGTTGGTCAAAAGTGATTGATCTTTACATTAGGCCTATAGGCCTAAACACATCGATATGAGTGGATATTTCATAGTTTCACACACCGGTACAAAGAAAGAGGAGTGTGCAGGTTTGTATCGAACTCAGGACGCTGAAGATTACAAGTGAAAATCGGGCAAGCGTGTATGCACGTCCATTACCTTGTTTACATCACAGGGCAGGCTATCCAAATATAATTGCCCTGGCTGCCACAATGAAACCGGGCCATTATCGCCGTTGGGCTCACTCCAAAATACGCTGCGAAGCATGGTGTGGCGCGGGGCACCAAGCTCATTATTGACCGGGAGAAATAAATATAGAATAACGACCCTTGCAAAATCAAAATTCTGGGATCATGCTGGATTTTGCTGGACATGCTGAGAAGTGCTGGAACTACGTTGCATTCTGCCGGAAAAAAGACATAATTTTTTCTCGATTTTCTGGTTCTTTCTGCCAATGCTGGATACTGGTGGAAACATGCTGGGTTTTGGTAGAAAAAGAACTTAGTTTTTTTCAGGGTATTCTCATTGTTGCTGGGAATGCTGGGTATTGCTGGAAACAGGCTGGATTTTGCTGGAAAGAGGACTTAGTCTTTTCAGGGTTTTCTAGTTTTTGCTTCGGATGCTGGATAACGGTGGGAGCATGCTTGATTTCGCTGGGAAAGAACTTTTGCTGGACTATAAATTGTGCCAGTAAATTTCAGCAAACTCTTAACAACCACAATCCAGCATGCCCATCAAAAACTAGGCAGTAACAATATTAACACTGTGCCGGATTCTGCTGGGCTGTCAAAGACTCAAGATTCAAAACTTTCTAAGTTCTGTACCCGGAGGCCTACTCCAGCAAAATCCAGCATCTTTAACAAAAATCTAACATTCTAAAATTTTACAAGTTCTTTTCGCAGCGAAATCAAGCATGCTCCCAGCGATATCCAGCATCCGAAGCAAAAACTAGAAAACCCTGAAAAGATTAAGTTCTCTTTCCAGCAATACCCAGCATTCCCAGCAACAATGAGAATACCCTGAAAAATACTAAGTTCTTTTTCTACCAAAACCCAGCATGGTTCCAACAGTATCCAGCATTGGCAGCAAAAACCAGAAAATCGAGAAAAAATAAGTCCCTTTTCCAGCAAAATGCAACGTGGTTCCAACACTTCTCGGCATGTCCAGCAAATACCAGCAAAATCCAGCATGATCCCAGGATTTTGATTTTGTTAGGGTTAGAAGACCACTGATCATAAACCTGGATATTTATTAGGTGGCCCTAACATAAGTAAAGTTCCTTGAATAATCGGATTTGACATAAATTCTGATCTAAAGGTGTTGGAATTTTACATTTCAGTTTATTTGAATGTAATTCGGCGATCATAGATATAAATTTGGGTATAATTCAATGTATTGCCATTTTCAGACAGACCGAAGTTTACTGATTATTTCAGCCCTGTTACTCTCACGAGTTCGCAGGCCTACAAGACAAGGAGAGAGTGCAACATATGTATCTTTATCCTGTAAGAGACGGAATTTACATTTGCTGATTGGTTGAATAATACGAGAAAATTTCAATTAAATCCCTCTTTGGTATCCTTCCTGATCACCAAACAGGTAAATAAATTCTGTATACCTGTTTTCCGATCAGACTCGTGAATATTAATGAGCACCATCAGGGGTATACATAATTTAGCCTCGTTTTGGACTTGATCACCAAATAGGTATACAAATTCTGTTAACCTGTTTTGAGATCAGACTTATGAATAAAATGACAGATATCAGTAAAAAATTGGCATGCTTAAGTTGAAAAAAAAAAAAAAATACCATGTTGCCGAATCTAAAATTTTACATGTTACTAAATGGTTGATGTTATTTAATAATTTTTAATGTTTTTCGCATGTTCTTCAGTGGTTTTTGTTTCACATTTTTAGTCCTATTACAGGATAAAAAATCGTCACTACCTGTCTGTTTAGGGGATACAAAACTTTTCACGAGGGTATTTTCTAGTATCATGTGAACAGACACCAACTAATACTCGCATTTCCTTTCCTTTAGTGATAATATGCTAACATACAGAAACCTAAAGACGTACGTGGGCCTACCACATACAAAAGCTCCTTCAGGGCTGTTCCCACACTTGCCAACGTTTCAGGGTCCAAAATCAGGAGGTTTTAAGCAAGGGAGTGCAATGACTGAGCGGGGGCAGGGGGAGAGAGCGGACGTCCCTCCCAAGCTCGGGTGATTTTCAACAGTTAAACTTCATATGGTGTGTTCTGATGACAATTTGCAAGATTGAAGCAACTCATAATTCGCCTGTACATTTTTAATGGCATGACTGAATTATAATGGAACTCAAGAGACAAGCAAAGTCACACATGTTTGTTATATCAAGGCATCAATTTTTTCTTGTTTTCATTTGGCATGAAGACTCTGACACTGACAGCGTCATATCATGATGCATTGTACGGCCACATGCACAAACTACTCTTAGCATTTGTCACAGAAACAAGAATTGTGACAGTTTGCACACAATGTCCAATACTGTGTGCGTATTGTGGGAACTTTTTTTGAACTTATTTTTCTAAAGTGGCTTGAAAGCTTCTAATTTCGTAGGTGGAAGTCATGTTCCAAAACTGGTAACCTAGGCCGACTGCACGATTTGTTAGAAATGGCAAGTATGCTATTCACATTTCTTGCATTGATCTAGGCCTAACTCATCATAATGATTCAAAATTCAAACTTGTTCATGACCACTCTCGAGAGTGCTAGTATTTACTGCATTCAGCATCCAAATAAAGGTAGGCCCATCAACATAACGCAACATGGAACCGTTCTTATACTCTCGAATACAACACAAAAAAAAAAACACCGGCAGAATGCGTAATCTTGGCTGCGCAATTGGAACTTCTGGTCCGAGGTTCCCTGTTCAGGTCAATTATGGGCCCGCTGCCCCGCGCCATACTGTGCTGCCCTATGCCGCGCCATGGCATGCCGCGCAGCGTATTTTGGAGTAAGTCTCGCCGCTGCTATATTAGAATTAGGGTTAAGCCTGATGAATTTGGTTTCTGCATCATCACTTGAAACACTTTGACGATACAACTTCGCAAATTGAACATGTTTATACTATATTATAGTCCTTTAGGAGGGCTTGCATTTGGATGACTTATTTCACAAGGGTACAGGTCACCTTTATTAGTGCATCTTGTTTCTGTATAACGACTCAACGTTTTTAAGACACAATTACCAACATGCATGTTGCCTGATTATGAGGCTTTAAGACGGCTCTCATGAAGTTCCGTATGGACAAACTCGCATATGTTTTTGTCGTGAATTTAGGTTTCCGGATCATAAGTTGAAAAGTTTTTAGGATACAACTTTGAAATTGCACGATTGTAGTGCTCTGTATGGGATTGCACATTGGCAATTCCGAAAGGCACTAGTCAAAGAAAGTCAATTTTGCAATGGATCATAACTCAAAATAATAAACTGAGCTTTCTGGCCAAATCTGTGCGAGTTGTCACTATAAAACTTGGCGGAATCAATGTTGCTCACGATAGCTAGAATATGAACGAAGATATGCCAGCCCTCATTCTTTGATTCTATAAGACCACAGTTTGCCCTCCTATTGCTAGCTGTTTAATGGCACCCTTTATTTCTCCTTAATTAGAGGAAGTATCTTCCATATATATATATATATATATATATATGTGTGTGTGTGTGTGTGTGTGTGTGTGTGTGTGTGTGTGTGTGTGTGCGTGTATCGTGAGGTTAAAGATTAGGTTTTTTTGCCTTAGAGGGTACATATACCGTGAGCTAGTGTTTATTTATTACAGATTAAAATCGAGGTACGTCTTGCAATATATAAATAAATTATATTGTATCTGTTGATATGTGCATCATTTAAATCCCCTATTTTCCTTGCTTCCATAGCTTTTAGCATTATAACACAATCCAGATACCACAGAAAGGATAAAAAAACAGGTTATCAAAGATGACGTTTGAAATTGATATGATGAACCATTTACATCCATAATAATTCATAAAATTAACTAGAGGGTGATCTATTGATGACTTTTTAAATATTATTAAGGTTTTTCAATAGAAACGAACTAGCCTTAAGCAGCATTGTCACGATTAAGTATTCACTGTGAAATCAGATACTTTAGAGTCAGCCAATAGTCTTTGGGGGTGTGACTTGCCACCTGGATCCTCTTTATGGTTGACCACCGGCCGATTATTTTGCCATTCGAAAAGGGATCAGACAAAATCGTTTATCATATAAAAAAAAACGTTAAGTATATTATGTGTATAAGGGCAGTAAATTTATAAAACTACGCAATTATATCAGAATCAATTATGTTGGATTTGTAGTTTACAAGCACCAGCCGCTCAACCAGGAAGACCTAAATTATCCAAGGAACTTCAATCTAGAATACGTGTAAGTTATTAATAGTTGATTAAACTGGAGGACATAGTCAGTTTATCTTGGCAACGAATGGCTTTTTTTACAAAAAAATATCTGTGCAGCGGGACTTAATATCCCAGTTACTATTGTTTTCTATTTATTCTTTTATTCATTCTTTTATTTATTTTGATGTTGTTGTATTTGTTTTTATTATTATTATTATTATTATTATTATTGTTATTATTATTATAATAATAATAATATTATTATTGTTATTATTATTATTATTATTATTATTATTATTATTATTATTATTATTATTGTTGTTATTGTTGCTGTTGTTGTTATTATTATTATTATTATTATTATTATTATTATTATTATTATCATTATCATCATCATCATCATCATCTTCATTATCATTGTTATTATTATTATTATCATTATCATTATTATTATTATCATTTTTTTAAGTATATGGATTGACTGGTTCAAACGAACTATAATGTCAATACAGATATTTTCTAAGCACTTATCAAATAATGGGGTGAATATACCTTTTAAATATTTTTCAATTATTCTAGCCGACCATTGGTATTCACAACTAGGCGCCTGTGATTCTGCAAACAAAAATGCGCTAAAAGGCCTTAGAGGCATTGTCTTTAAATTTGATAGTCGAACATTCATATTATTTAAGCCTGTTCTACCCTAACATATGTCTGATGGACTACAATGCATTCTTCCTGTAAAGTAGCTTGTTATGTTTGCTTTTTGAAGGCTGAGTGTCATTAGGAGAGCAAATTTGTCTGTCCTATAGCTCTTCCTTTCCGCTTGAAGTTTGTACAGAGTTTTCCTCAGCCATCCACAGAGTTGGACAGCTAATAATCGACATGGTCATTTCCTCTAAGTTTTATTGATTATCTCGTTGTCAGTTAATTTTGTGGCGTAAAAAATGCAAATGACAGGTAGTTTGCATTTCTAATCACTTAACGTCTTCAAACATTTTCTGGATAGAGGTTCCTTTTTTGAGTTCTTTATTGCTTATTATCTGTTCCGTAGCACACACAGACGCACATACACAAACAAAATAATTAAAATGAAATAAAATAAAATAAAATAAAGGTATGCCAAATAAGAATACTTAAACGTTTACACGTTGAACACCTTAAAAATATGTTAGATTTCAAGTTGCCAAACCAACGTCTATTACTACTGCACTTAAGTCGAAAGAGTGATTGAAAACAAAAAGTGGTGTATCTGTTCTTTATGCTAATTGAACACACATGGAATATTTTAATGTCAAATTTCTACTCAAATAAGAGATATAGACTAGACAGAAGTGTCATACAAACTTGATTTCATGGGTTCGTGCTACATAGAAAACCCGATAAAACGAAACTGGGATTTGTAGTTATATATTTCGTTGCTACACCCTACAAGAAAACTTAACTATGAAAAATGCTTAAAATTAATGTAGACAGAACTACCTATGCTTCTTTAAATCACTGGTTTGCTGTACATGGTCACCTAATGCATGGACAATGAATTTCGGAAAATGTTGATGCTAATAAGCCACGCTTGGAAAATAAAAATAATGACTAACTTCAAACACGTTGTTGGTATTATAGAAGTGTCAATCCAACAAAATCATAGGCTTGTGACATATAATGTCATCCAACGAAAAGAAAACAGAACAAAATTTGAAAAATGCAACAGTTTTTGTTTTAATTTTTATACTTTACAGTTTACCAAATTACAACATTCAAGTTCACCTTAAATGGTTGTGTTTACATTTAACAAAGTATAATATTTAAATTGTGCGAATATATCTAGGCACATGGGGAAATTTTGTATCACACAAATCTTATACTTTTAGATTTTACGTTTGCAATCGATTTGATTTTGTGATGTAGTGTAATGTCAATTTGGAATTAACTTTCACTGTTAAAACGACATAGACATGTAATTATCTTTACTTTTAAGACAGATTCTTACAGAAAATTGCCCACTCTTGCCCAACAGAAGAAATGGAATTTCACAAAGCTTGAAACTTTTTTTCGGCATTTGATGCCGAACTAGTATGGTTGTCCCATGGTTTGTCAACATGCTAGGCATTGCGTTCACATAGTGTTGCACAGTGCATTCAAATTGCTTGTGAAAGTGGAAAACAAATCTTCCATTTGATTTTTATTTATACAGGTAATAAAAATGCTCCTGTTAATGCTAACCATCTTTTTCCTCTGTTGGACCCCCAACATTGTATACTCGTTCTTGCGTTCGCATGTTACGGTAGCAATGGGGAATTCCCATTATCCACTGAGTTATCTACCGGAGGACAGACATCTAACACGGACATTTATCTTATTATCACTCAGTAACAGTTCTATCAATCCTATTATATATGCTTTTGCCTCCAGGTAAGTTAATGTTATCTTAAAGTTAATCATATTCTTAACGTTCGTTTAAGCACTTAAACCACATTTTCTGCACTGTGCTTGCATACCTGGATTCATACAGGTGAAGCAGGAACTTTGGAATTAGCTCATAGGCTTAAACACAAGAACAGCTGAACATATGTCAGTATTTGCGTGTAAACGCATTGACCAGTTGTCTGTCACTCTGTAATTTTCAGCTTCAGATAAAGAGCATCAATTGTCGCTGATCAAACATCCTGATGTAGGGCAACTTATTCAATACAGTTATTTCCTTCAACTAAAGAAATCTGGGGAAAGTTCTGTAGTGTCAGTTTAATCAGGAAAAAAACCCAACAAACAAACAAACAAAAAAGTACCAGTGTGGATCTTTGAAGCGACTGATATTATCTCTACGTTTGGTGGGTTTCATTTTTTGTTCGTTTGTCTGTTTGAGTATTTCACCTTCAGTTTACCATGACATCAGTGAAGGATTGAATTGTATTCAAGCTAAAATAAGCTAAATGGACATTTCAGACCATACTTTCTCTCTCTCTCTCTCTCTCTCTCTCTCTCTCTCTCTTTCTCTCTCTCTCTCTCTCTCTCTCTCTCTCTCTCTCTCTCTCTCTCTCTCTCTCTCTTTCTCTCTCTCTCTCTCTCTCTATATATATATATATACATATATATGAATATATATTTCATTGAATGTTTGGCAGAGAACACTGTCATGTACCTCAAATTACAAATATCGTGGTGATTGTGATGGCATATATGCTTGTTCCTATCAAGCAATGAAACATCATGTCCGGAAGCAGGGGGTTTCCAGCCAACATGCCCCCTTGCAATTTAAACGAATGCAATATGTCTTTATTCATGCCAGTGCAACGTATTACTGTTTCCTGGGAGCTTCCAGATGTATTTTATGGAGCAAAAAGCACTAAAGACATTAGATGTGAATGATAAACTCTCGAGTGAGAGGGGAAAATGTGAAAGGATTGCTTATCCATTGATGTTTTTTTTCGAAGATTTATTTATTTGTTTGGTTGTCTGTATCTATTATTTATATTTTATCTATTCCGCCTGACGTGATTTATACTGTTCCAAGAAGCATGCATAATTTTAATTGCATGTGCGCGTGCGTGCATGTTTATTTTTACAAGCACCTAAATAATGTGTACAGCAAGAAATACCAAATTAGGTGAATGATAACTTGAAGACAACAAATTTTAGGAAGAGTAGTACATAATGGCTACCCGTGTTTATTTTTCGAACCATTAACAGGCAAATTCGAACAAGATACAGGGAAATTCTTAACTTGGGATCCCGAAGAAAGAACACAGAAAAAGAGGCAAAGACAACAAAAACAGTAACAACTACCGACAGTATCTGCTCAAATATGCCATGAGCATACGCATCACGGAAGCTGCATGCTGATAGAATGTTTGGGCTATATCAAACAGAAGTGAAATGAAGAAATTGTGTTGTGCAAAGCAACATGCCTGATGCCGATCCAATAGCATCACTGCTATTTCAGTTGCAACCAACTCATCTGCTCATAGGAACCTGACCTCGGACATATGATATTTCTGAGCAGCAGCAGTTACCAACCATTTGAGTAAATTATATGACCACATGCAGTATCAAATGGTTGTTCTTATGGCTCAAAAGGGCTCACTGCTACAACGACATACACTCGCATTATGTTTCATACTTTCAATACACACTTTGACTGGCTGGAAGTAGCTTTAGTAATAAACATTAAACATGTATTATATCACAACTGGATGCCGCTAACCTTTTTTCTGCAAACATGTAAAATTAATCGGGGTATGATGTTCTGAATAAGTTTCAAAAAATGCTCACCTAAAAGCTATCATATTCTAGTCTTCCCTAGAACCACTTCCTGGTCGTTTTTACTCTTTTCCGTAGTTCAAACTTTATAGGCTACAGAAGCTTACCTGTCACTGTGCAACCTATATAACCATAAATAATGTATTGTACATATAGTCCACGCTCGTCTGTAGTATTTTGACAAAGGCTGTAGCAGCTTAAATGTAGTAATGGGTCTTCAGCAGTTGACTACTCACAGCACGTTTCTGAACCTGTACTCGTATATGTCTCTCTAAGGAGCAGCTCCTTGTCTAAGCTAAATTTGAGTAATAATAACCCGCATAATAATGTATAAATATGAAGGTGGCAAATGAAGAATTAGCTAAATTAGGGACTATTTTTGTGTCTTTTTGTCAATAACCACTTCCTTGTAATCATTACCCAATTCCGCAGTTCCCACTCTTTTACTCTCCATAAGCTAACCTGTCCCTGTCTAACCTATATATATGTGTGGAAGTACTATTGTCCATATTGCATACATTTCTCTGTAAAATTTTGACATATGCTGTACTAGCCACAATAATTCATAGGGTCTTCAGCGGGTTACTTATCAGAACATGTTTCGGAGTCTATACCCGTACATGTCTCTCTGAGTAGCGGCTCCTTGTCTTAGCTAAATATTCAGCAAAGGCAACTCACACAATAATGAATAAATATGAACGTGGCAAAATGATGAATTAGCTAAATACGTGCAGTTTTGCTTATAAATGCAAATGTTCGTTATGAAAAAAGAATGCCTGTCAAACAAACGATAATTACTAAATTTGTAATTTGTAAAGAAAAGGTTCAGATAAGAACAATTTGCCTCACCCCTGAACTAGCATGTACCCTTTGTAGCTGGATAGCTAATCTAGCTAAACCATTATTATATAGTACAAGTTCAGATATGAATCATTTGGTTTAGCCATGGACTAGTATGCTCCTGGTTTAGCTGCATAGTTCAGCTTAGTCCAACCACCTGCCGCGCATGACTGAAGTAGCAACAAACTGAGGCATTACATTCAGTCCCAGTGCTTATCAAGTTAACAGTTACTGCTAGACACCTGCACAAGCATAGGGATACCTAACAAGTATTGTAACAGTTGACATCCTGTAGCGGAAATGTAAAACACATAATACTTCAAACAGACCCAAATTCGCCACCAATGCTTTTCCCTGAAAATGCTATAAAACCAGTACTGGATATGATAAAGTTATTTAGCAAATTTTTACAATCACTGGGAGCTATCAGTCCTCCAATACAACCGTCATCATTGGATTAGTTGGAAGAGCTAAGAGATCAAGCTTGGTCTAACATTGTTGTTGCAACAAGACTATTTTGTGACCCCTGCTACTGGTCAAGTCTTCATCTTTGCCAGATTGTGACTACCTACCTTGTTTGTTCTGCTCTCATGACCCACTGCCCCCAGCTGGTCTACGTAGATCTTTGAATAACTAAACACGGCTGGCCTCAGCTAGCAAACTCTGTAAACAGACCCTTCTCTGGTCTTCAGGTTCATGTGACAAGTTGTTCACACTCAATCAGTTAACTGACTTTAACAGACCAGTATATGCTCTAAAGGTAGATATTACCAGCTGTCCACAGCTAGGCAGCTTTTTTAACAGACCCTCCTCTGCTCTAAACAATGATAAGACCAGCTGCCTTTAGCTGGTCAGCTTTAGGAAGAGACTGTTGTCTTTTCAGCAGGAGGTAAGCCTCGCTGTCGTCAGCCAGTCAGTGCCTAGAACAGACCCTTTAATGCTGAAAAGTTGATAAGACTTACCTTCCTCAGCCAATCAGTGGTGAACCCAGACCCTGTTGGCTTTACAGGTTTGTAAGACAAGCTGTCCTCAGTCAATAAGCTACTAGAACAGATCATTGCCTGCCCCACAGGTGGGAAAGATCAGTTGATCTCAGCCAGGCAATACCTAGAACTGACCCTGGTCTGCTCCACAGGTTGCTAAGACCAGCTGTCCTCAGCCAGTAAGTGCTCTGAACAGACCCTTGTCTGGACCATAGGTAGATTACACTGGTAGTCCTTAGCGAGTCAGTATATATAGTGCTTGGAACAAACTGTTGTCTGCTCCACAGGAAGGTAAGACCAGCTGTCTTTATCCACTCAGCTCTTAGATCAGACCCTTGTGTGCTCTGCAGGTTGATAAAACCAGCTGTCCTCGACTAGTCAGTGTTCACAACAACGGGTACGCAGAGTTGTCTTTATCATTACATGTATTGACTCTGCAGAGGTGCTTGTCCTGAAGCTGTCCCCACGTGTTCTCCCTACAGGCTAGGATTTGTAGCCAGGTCACTACAATTTATGCCAAATAATGTTGTGACTTGAGAACTCGTCATCCCAAACATGTGCATTAGTAAAAAGCTTGATAAATAACACAGTAGTTCTAGTTTGTATCCAATACATACACTGTGAACCTTCATTTTGATACGACGCACTCTTTTCACTTCCTAAGAATAAAATGAATTATTGTCATGGAATGATGCAACATTAATCATGAATTTGGTTAAAAAAAAATGCAACAAGAGGGTGCACTTTTCATCTAACAAGGAAGTCCCAATTTAAAAAAAAACAACAAAAAATGTCCATCATTTCGTTCACTCTCAGAGCAAAGTTATATTAATCCCACAATATTATAGTTTACTCATTTGAATATAATCAGACAAATAACAAAACGAGAACAAGCACTGGTATAAGCGTGTGTGTCATCCCCATTCATTTACTTGTATAAATATTGATCAAGTTTTGAGAAGCTGAAATGCTTTCATAATCGATGAATTCCTCCATCAGGTGGATGTTAGATTATGTTGTTATACACTTAAAGTATGGAACTACCTTGGAAATAAAGTGTACAGGCACTCATAGTATACCCAAGTTAAGCAGTAAGTAAGTGAAAGTAAAATCAATAAACATTATTAAGAATAGACATGTAAAGTTGCACAACACAAAAACATAACGCTTAAGACTAGAGGACATCTGGCTAAGCCCACTTGCCATGGTCATGCGGCCAGCTAATTTAGAAATGTCAATGTTAACAAAATGTATGCACACCCCTGTAAAAGACAGAGGCTGTCTTTACAGGCACACTTTAAAAGGTGACATACTTTTTTTTTTTTTTTTTTTGCAAGGAGCTCTGTGTGCAGTTATAGCATGAGAGTGTGATTACATGAGAACATAAATCATTAAACGCACAGTGCTGTGCAATAATGTGTATTATCTGTAGAACTATGAAGTACATAATTTATTACTTTGAAATTGTGAAAATAGCTTCCTACAGTGGCATGGCACGCTCACACTATAACTCAAAACGCCTTGTACTACTCAAGAAAATGGCCAGTTTAGTATATGTGAGCTTTCTTTCAGAACCACTCCCTGGTTGTCATTACATAATTCTGTAGTCCAAACTCTCTACACTCGGTAAGCTTACTTTTCCCAATCTAACCTGTACACAAATCGAAGTACTTTTGCCATGTACTCGTGTAGCATTATGACAGGTTTCACTAACCTCAACAGATGTGAGTGTCGTCAGTGGGTAATAACTTTGAACATGTTTCAAAGCCTGAACCTAATTAAAACTAAAACAATCGCTTCCTATCATCGAATCAGCTGTAAATTCATTTTAACAGATAACTGTCACTCTTTGCAATACCATATGGCTTTACAGGAAGCCAATTTTGACTGTTTTAAATCATATAAGAAGTACAAAATGACGCAATATAACAGCCATGATAGTTGCAGCAAAAATGGTAGTAATCTGCCACTTCTGTCAAAATCTTGCAGAGGTATGAATAATTCCATCTACAGTGATGGGGACACTTGCACACCTTGGTAAAATTAAGCATTATGGGCTTCATTTTAACGAATAAGGCAACAGGTTTCTGCACTGGAAAATAGAGCTTCCTAAATCCACGTTATTTTTTGAGTGAAGATAAATTTATTTTGGGGAGATTTTTGTTCCTTTTGGGGCAGTTAACCTAACGTTAAAGAATCCACGATATGTGCTCTTTAACCTCGTTAATCTGAACACCTTTGTGCTCCAGTGAGCTGTTCAGAATAATCGAGCATCTGGATTACTGAATCACTATTACTTGAAATGAACAAATCTGTTACAAGAGAACTGTTCAGGTAAATGAGACATTCGGATTAATAGTGTCCGCATTAACGAGGTTGCACTGTATCATTAGCCACTTAAACCTAGACCGTCATGATAAGGTAAAAAGTGATTACAAAACTGACTAACTGCAATAACCTAGAGTGTACTGATATTATCACATTATCTACAACATGCCAGGATGAAATATACACTTACATGTGTTTACATATGACACATTCAAGCATGATAACCACAAGTACCGATACAAATGTGGCAGCTCTATAGCATAATATTGCCATGACTTTATGCCCTTTAGGCGTTCTAATTATGAGTATAAGTAACAGAAAATTCCCTTTGATCACCGGCATCTGCTTATTGCAAACTGGTTATGACGTTCTGACTGAGATTTTGCTGCCATTCACAGCGGTGGAAGTAAAAACCTTATCAACACAGACGTGTGCCCATAAGGAAGTAGTGTAGACCAGATGGTCAATCTAAATGTCAACTTCCTCTGTGTACGCCCTCTAACACTCAGAGCCAACAACCATTAAATCCAACCTGCAAATTCCAGCAATCACCAGTGAAGTTGAGGTGATGTGCAATGATAGGATTCTATCCATCTTGACTGAAAGATGGGCCTGTTTCTTTTTGATCTTCATATTCCACAACTATCTATTTCAGCTCACATATATGTTGCCAGGATTAACGCTGCAGCCTTCTAAATCTACTGATGTCCAATTTCCCGAAACATCATAGCAGCATCTTAAATCACGTATGCTCATCTGACGATTGTTATACACTTTACCATTACTCTCATGGACTGTAGGTCATAATGTATGTAACTGTGTAGAAGAAATGGTCTGTTACAGACCCTCCTTTTCTTTTATTCTACAGGAAATTGTTCATGACACACTAGTAGGCGTATATCAGAATAAATTGCAGATCAAAATGTAACCCTTTATTGGACAGCGGTGATGTGCACATGGAGTCGTCTAAAGCATTTATCAAACAAACTGGGATCGCAAAGTCCGTGCAACATAAGCTTACCCCAAATGTGTAGAATACAGCAACCATACAAAACATAGATCTTGTTTAAACATATAGACCCCTTGATGAAAAACAAAATTTAAAATTGCGTGAAATGCAAGACAATATATCACACAGATTAGTAAAGTATGTGGGGGTGACGTTCATAGCTGGCCACAGCGATAATCTGAATTTTGTCTTCCTTGACCATTGTACCACTGTGACTGTGTTCGGTGGTTTTATTTATTAAAATTGGGGGTCCACCAGACAAAAAACATGGTTAGTATCAGCAAAAGCATTATATTACCTGTAAAATATAAACAAATGGCAAAGTAAGTTCACCTTTACCAACTTTTTGAGCGGGTTGTATGGCAGTTTATAAACTTTTAAAGTAAATTTCCGTGTCTGGTGATGGTAAATGTCATTCCTCTCTGAATCGAGAATCAGCTATTATCCCTTGAAAGGTGTGCTTAAGTTCAACACAATTATATATACGTGTCTCTCTAACATTATAAATATTATGAAGTCAAGACGATGGTACTGTTAAATTGTTTCCCCTGCCAATAATCAATGGGTTATATATATATATATATATAATTATAATTATTATTATTATCATTATTATTATTATTATTATTATTATTATTATTATTATTATTATTATTATTATTATTATTATTTTCATTATTGTCATTATTATTTATGTACCACAGCTGTCAATGCAGTTCATGGTTCTCCGACACTGTTGCCCAGCCATATACCTGCTGCAACACGTGTCATCAAAGTGTACCTGCGTGTTTTGGGTGGCTGTTGGCTGGCAGCTCCTGCAGCGCCGCCGAGCGGATGCGACCTTAACTATGCGTAAATTAAAGGCCCTTCCTTCACTCCTGTCAAGGCTGGTTTGCGGCCTGGCATGTTCTACCTTGACAATATGATCGCCCCTTCATTTTATTTTTATAATATTCATTAGCAGTTTTGTTTTATAAGGAATTAAGAACGAGTCTTAATAAAGACTCCCTGAAATCAGGACTTTAATTTTTCTCTATACATTCGTATTCGAGGATAAGTCTCGATGTCTTGGCAATTCTTGAAAACTGTCTTTTGCTAGATCTGCACTTTTTCTTTGCTGAGTTGAAATATAATAATGACATGTGGGTAACGTTTCCCCCTTTTGCAGACTTTGCTGTCGTTTGGGTGAGTAAGCCTATTTTGAAATTAATTATTCCTGTTGTGCAGTGGTCGTGCCGTCTTCAGACGCTTTGCCCGCTTCAATATTTGGGCAGCTCAGCAGAGGAATGCTGCGTTATTCAAAAAAAAAAAAAAAACCTTCGTGCTGGCTGATGCTCTTTAGACAGCACAGGGTCTGAGGGCTGGATATACTAGGGATCATGCATAGAAATCTAATATTGGGTCAAATGAAGGACTCCTTAATGAAAGGGGGTTCTTTTTTACGTGAGTTTGAATCAGTGCCAAACTTTTCGGCAACTTTATCTAAAAGGTTAGATGAATTATAACTGCTACTCAACTAGGTATGGCTGAAAGATCTGACCTCCCGTTTTATAGCCTCAACAGGATTTTATTTCGGGTGGTGGTGCAGTGTGCACATTGATCAGAAAGCGCGAAAAAAAGACTCATGCTGGTGCATATTGGCCTAGGACCACCGATTCGGGTGTGCAGGTAATACGGCTATAGACTCAATTGTGCCCCAGGCTTGGTGGACCACATATAGACTTGTGGCATGATCCTGAAAATGTGGCATTTAATCAACCTGCCGTACAAAAATGGTACACTTATTCCATATTATTGCTTATGGTCTCTGGCCAAAATTTTGCCCTGTTGTGGTCATCTACCTGTGTGCGGTCACCCTGAAAACTCAGGTCAAAGGTCAAAGTTGACCCAAAATTATGGCTCAAAGTATACTTTCATGAAATGCATAGAACTCAGTAACATATGCAGGTTATAATTTGAAATTCACTGTAGGGTTGGTAAATAGTATAAGCTTTAGAAAACAGGTAACATATTTAACCTGTATCTGGGTCAAGGTCATTTAAAGTAAGCAAAAATGCTGAAATTGGTCAAATTTTAGGCAAAACTCCTGTTTTAATAATCCTGGTGAGAATTATCATCATAAACTGGACTATGTTTTGCATTCAAAACATAGATTGGTATCTGTAGAACTAGTTGTCATGCAAAAATATTACACTTTAATTGATTCAATACACCATTTGGCTATTCATTCCAAGGTCACCATCATCAAATGCTTTACTGTAATTTGTCAGAACAGACGGGTGGCATGATCCTGAAATGGTAGATGTTAATAAATTCATCATACCAAAATGTGGCTCATATTCTGCATTTTTGCTTATGGTCCCATTATAACAGTTTGCCCTGTTGTCCACATATATCTGTGTGTTGTTGCTATGGAAACTGGCAAACAAAATCAGTGTCATTTAGTAACACTAGGGTTTTCCTTTCATAGTTCCATTATGGCTGCACACTGTGATGTATGGCCAGATGGACTCTGTGTTTTCGTGCTTTTTGCATGTCCTTCAAAATATATATTAGAACTAGATATTTCAGGTTTAAAAATGATCACAAATACAAAATAAAAAATATAAACAAGGAAACAATGAACAGTACCTATGATCATTCTATCTGCAGAGCGTTTTAAATCAGTGGTCGTAATGTTCCTTTGACATAGCATACTTCGTTCCATTTGATGTTTAGCCTTACATATATTTTTCTCTGTAACAGGTTTTTGCGATATTCATCAATGATGATGACTTGATGATTTCAGGCAGAGCGCATAGATGTAGATCAGCTTTGCTAGCCATTGCTAATGCATATCCCACTGTCCTATTATCTTGATGTTTTCCATGTCCATGTCATTCTTTCCAGCATGTGTTCAACATCTTTCATGGTGTTAACTTGATATTTAGTATGACACACATATACATACACACACTCACATGCACGTACCGACACAGATGCACATACAAACACAAATATGCACATCCAGGCACATATATGTGTGTGTATGCACATACTATCTTTTTCCACTAGCATCTTAAAATAATTGCTGATTTGTAATGCATACTAACAAAATTAATTCTTTCCATCTTATTCTTTGCTTATATTTCAACATGAAATGCAAGTATTTTTGTAAGTATCCAGTGCATTCTTTTCAAATAAGATCAAACTATTTTGATCATATTTTTGATGGTATGTTAAAACTTTTGGTTAAGCTAAGTAGACTAACTTGCCTTATATCTATTGACTTACGTGTGAAGCTTGTCAATAATGACACACCACTTCACAAAATACCTCCATCCGAGCCAAGCTTCCTTCAACACGTGAGCGTGCATGTTTCCAAACAAAAAATTGGATGTCAGCATATGAAGCATGGGCTGAGCCTCTATCACCTGATGGTTGTGGATGGTACAGAGATGGTGAGGAATGGAAGCCAAAGCTCTTTGACTCCATTACAGCAGCTGAAATGCTGCAAGAACTGCTGTGTATATGTCGTGTCCAGTCTGAATGTAGAATTGACTGTACATGTGTACAATTTGGCATGAGCTGCACAGAAGAGTGTCTGTGTAAAGCTGAAGAAAGTTGTGAAAATGAACTGACACATCAGGGAACAGTCACTGAATCAGGCCCAGAAGACTGATAAATAAGCCCCATGTGACACTGGAAGCACAGATGTGGACAATGGTTATAATGATCTTTGTCTATAATAATGTTGTTTGGTGGCTATATTTACCTGAAATGACATATCTGGACAATGGTTATAACAATGACGGTCTTTCTATAATGTTGCTTGGTGACTGTATTCCCTTGAAATGAGTCTGGATAAAGGTTATAATGAAGGTCTTGGTCTTTCTATAATGTTGCTAGGATCCTAGACAACATTTTGTTGAAATGACAGATCTGGAAAACAGTTACAACAATAATGAATATGTTCTCTGTGATGACAATTGTGGACAATGATTACAATAATGAACCTTTTACTTCACTTAAAATGCCAGATCGGGACATTGTTTATAAAAATGAATCTCTTTCTGTAATGTTGCTAGGTGACCTTATTTACTTGAAATGACTGAAGCTAAGTTCATAGGTCAGTCTGTAATCCGTTATCAGTTCTCTTCAGGTATCAACTGAAAATGACTTTATTGTTTTACGAGTGTTTTAGCAGCTAAAAAATTCTATTACATGTGTATAATTAGGTAAAATACATAAGTAGAGCCAGAAAAGACTGAACTTCATTAATGCCATGAGCGTGTTTTGACCACCAGCTTATTGCCAGCATAGAGTATAATGCACACCAACGTTAACATTATGGTTCCTGATTACGTCTTGAGCTGTGACTAGGTGTAAGAGATAATATTATAACTTATCAAAAACTACTCATGGGCAACATTTCTGTAAGCCAAAATTTGCGTGCAGTATTTCAGTCAGCCACCCAGCTCCATAAAAAGGGGTACAATACTGTTTGATACAACTTTTTGTACAAATGGGTGCCATAAGGTGTCTGTGTCGATTCAGTCGGTGGTGCTGACCCCTTTTAGTTGGTATAGTGGTCCCAATACATAACCAAATTAATTACTTTTACATATTCATTATCATTGTTATTCAAATCACAAAGTACATATGTTTGACAAAAACGAGCATAACAAAGAAAAAGGAAAGAAAAGAAAATGATTGCTGTAACAAGAAGGTCAGTTGGTTAAAAGATTAGCTTCACATTCAGCGTAAGAATAGGCCAACCTTTCCCCAGCAAAATTGGTTTGTTTGTTTTGATAGCCTGCCTACCTACGTACCTACCTACCTAAACATGGCAAAATTGGTTTGCCTGGTTTGATAGTGCACCTACGGTACCTAACCTACCTGTAGACGGCACAGTAGACATATTCATGATACAAGCTGTATAAATGTATATTAGATGTTTGCTCATTTTTACACAAACTAGATAGGCCTATTTCCCCAGCGACCTTGACCTTGGCACATAAAACATATATCCAATATACTGCAAAGAATACAGTTTAACATAATAGTGAACAAAATACATTTTCGGTACATGGCTTGTTACAATTTCATATCATTAAGGTCTCCTTCTTACAAATTATAGCAAAGATTTTGAGAATGGTGACCTTGGAATACGTAGTCTATGAATTGATCAAATCAATTATAGCTTTAAATGTTTGTATGACAAATTGTTCAACAAATACAAATCTATGCTATAAACATAAAATATGAACCAATTTGTTACAAAAACTCTCATCAGATTTATTAAGAGAAAAGTTTACCAAAATTTTTACAAATTTTAGCATTTGGGCTTATGTGAAATGACCTTGACCTATATATGAGTAACAACGTTACCTTTTTTTTGCAGCAAATATTGTTTACTAACGTTTCACTGAATTTCAAATTTCAGCTTGCATATGTAACACGGTTCTAATAAATTTATGAATGTTGGTTTTCAACCATAATTTCCATCAATTTTGACCTTTGACCTCAGTTCTCGTGGTCACCGCACACAGGTGGATGACCACAACAGGGCAAAATATAATGTACACATGTTTACTTTCCTGTTATAATATGTCTTACATTTTTGTACGGTGGGTTAATTAAGCTCCTCGAATATGATACTTTTCACCTGTTTGCCACTCGTCTAATACTGGAATAGCGTTACTTCCTTCCTAGCTTCACATTTCCACGTAATGCAAAGGATCCATTTGACAATCCGTGATCACTTGTTCATAAAGTAGCACTAAATTCGCTGCCAAATCGTCCTGTCTGTTAATGTATGCCAATATTGGAAATTTCAGGATCAGAATAATTAGTGAATTCTGAACCTGAAACTGTAACTAGAGTACGACATAAAATTATGCTCTGCCTTTTTTCCCTTATGAAGTAACACACTTTTACGTGCAATGACAAAACGTTAATTTGTTATGAATTTCTGCATTTACATGCACAAAAAAGAGCTCGGTCCCATAGCTGGACGATAGATTTCATCATGAACAAAACTAAAATCAACAAATGTAATACATTGCGGTTAACAGCAAACATATAAGCTTGATTATCCCGCCATTTTTCTTCTCACGCAGATAATGTGCAACCAGTCGTGGCCTATGGACACAATGTATTGAAATTAAGTAAGATGAATGGAGACATTCATCTTTTCATATTCAATTGTTACCAAGAGCGAATTCTGGGCAATAAGTTTTTTCCGTCTCAGTGAAACTGATGCTAAACAGGGTACAGCCGCAAAGCAATAATTCTATTTTATTTTGTCACATAAACAGTGCGGGCTTATTTTCTCCTTTTGTTGCCAGCTCAACTGACACATCAGAAATACCAAAACATGGCAGGCCCACAGTGTCTTTTTATCTCTGGCGCAATGGATATATCTTGGGTGTTAAATGGTTAGACTTGTATGTTTTGGGCGGAAAAACTGCTAAAGTTTGTAGTTAATGAAGATCGCTTCAAAGGTTGGGCAAACCTGTATCAAACCACCAGTTGCCTTTTCTGTGTGACTGCATGTCCATAGTCAGAGGTGAAACTTGTTTCTTCACTTTGGTATTGAAAGCTGAATCTTGATGTTTCCATAACTGTTGAATATAGATCACCCTTCTCCTGTATTTGACTTTTCTCTCATTTAAATCGCAGTTTCACATTTATGAATGTGTGTGTGCGTGCGCGTATTGAGCTCTATGATCATTTGGTTTTAACAAACTTGAGAGAGAGGGAGAGAGAGAGAGAGATACAGATATAGATAGAGAGAGAGAGAGAGAAAGAGAGAGAGAGAGAGAGAGAGAGAGAGAGAGAGAGAGAGAGAGAGAGGGAGAGAGAGAGAGAGAAACTAAAATGAGGCATACTCATATAATACATAAACAAGAAACATCAATGAGGCTAATTTTCAGTGCAATTCCGGTTTTGATAAAAAAATAAAACTCCAATCAAGTGGCATATTTCTTGTATGGAAAATATTTGTTTTCGGCGAGCATCTTGTTTACACAAACCAACACACACACACACACACACACACACACACACACACACACACATTTGTTTTCGGCGAACATCTGTTTTCGGCGAGCATCTTATTTACACAAACCAACACACACACACACACACACACACACACACACACACATCATGTATATACATAAACTGGTAATGCGCCTTGAAGAAGTTTGAGTGTTCTTTGTACGACCACTCTGCCTCGTCCAATGTGAATTTTTAGCTATTGTATTTATTGTGATATGAAACAAAAGCTAATAATTACTGTTTGTGTGTCATGAAAAGTTGTATACTGGTTACAACGGTGGAGCCTTTTTTCTTTTTTTTTTACAGTGAACCAAAAGAAAGTAAAAGTTACGACGGGTCCATGTACATTACAATTAGGATAATTTTTGTTAAATGTATTATGTAGAGCTGCATTACTTGGCACCCAATTTTATTTATTTACATTGAATGAAGGCAACACGTCTTCCCTGTTTTCGTATTGTTTATCCAATAGTTTAGGCTACTGCTGATGCCAGAGAAGTAATTAAAACATTTTTTACGTGCACCAGTGAAAGTACGAAAGGTATTCATTGAAAGACATTTTGAGTTACAGATTCTATATTTTGATAAACACCTTCCCTACCGTCCCCTGTGACGTGTTGTTATGAAGTTATTTGAAACGGCTTGTTTGTTGTTGTATCTCATACTTATCAAATTCATGCTTACTGCTGCAACGAATGTGTTTGTATGTATAAGAAAAAGCGGTAACAGTTAGGATTTGTGTCAGTTGCACTTGCAAATTTCCAATTTTTACAACAATGATGGGATTAACTGATACACTAATGCACAAATCACATGAAAATTCTACCTTTGGTTACTGCCGTCCAGGGTTCTGTTGTAATCTGAATACCAAACGGGTATGCAAAGCTACGTTCCAAAAGGTTGTGTTACTGGAAGCACATAATTAACCATTTTATATGGATAAAGCAACTTTTGTATACATGCACATAAGTGCACAGTAGTGCAGAGTGCAATAAATCTGTATAGCAATGATGATGATGATGATGATGATGATGATGATGATGATGATGATAATAATAATAATAATAAAAAGGGGCTATTGTCAAGATTATGCTGTTGAATCAGTGTCGCAGAATATACATTTTTTTTTAAAAATATTGTTTTTTCGTCATATGTCACCACCAAAAGTACCCACATCTATCATGTAAAAATATTTTTTTATCAAGTTGATTTAAGTGGAATGGTTTTGACCTTTGTTTCTGTTAATTATATTAGATAATGACTTTGAAAGTGGCGGACCTGCTGGCTACTAAATAGAGGCTTCCTTTTTAATTCTCACCTTCCATGATGATGATGATGATGATGATGATGATGATGATGATGATGATGATGATGATGATGATGATGATGATGATGATGATGATGATGATGATGATGTTGATGATGATGGTGGTGGTGGTGGTGGTGGTGATGATGATAATGAGATGCTTATATAAGATATATCATAAGGACTATATGTATTGCAACAGGTTTTATATTATCATTTACACTGAAACGGGACGGAAAAGAAGAAATCAACTTGAAATATAACTTGCATCAAAAAAGCTATTGTTGTTGGCATATGCATACAAAATCATACGAATTCTGTTAGCCCCATATTTCTACTAATTGTAACTCCTGAACCTAAAGGTCAGTAATGTGGGCATATGAAGAAATTGGAGAAGGCGTGTCCCCCATCTAGTATAGGGTCCATCCGTATATTAAATGATCCGCCAACAATCACTTTCTCAGGTTAAAAATTGAATGACATATTTGAAATTCAACGGGGAATAAAACAAACGATTAAAATACTGCATCAGTGACAATGGTGTGTTGAAGGGTGTCTCGTATCTTTCCATATCGTGGTGGTAAGTTTGAAGTTGTCAGCAGTAAATTTCCCCTTTCAAATGCTTCATTTCCGCTGTCGTTGGTGCGTGACAATCCTGCCGTAGGCCCGTACAACTTTGTACAGTAATATTAAATTGATTTCAAGGTCGCGCCTTGTCTGTCAAACACATCGTTTATGTCTTGTCCTTAAAATTCATGATCCCATACTTATCCATCAAACCGTACTTCATTCCATCTGGTTTCAGCTAGTGAACCCACCACCAGTTACCGTCAAATATGTGATATTTTACACCAATGTCACAGTAAAATTAATTAGCAACCAGTCATTAAGGCAGCATATGCGTGTATTCTGCTGAATAAGGAAAACATTTTTTAACAAGAGCACAAATCAAATATATATGTATACACACACACACATATATATATGTATATATATATATATATATATGAGTATTTATATATAGTACAATCTCAAACCAAGACCATGTAGTTTTGTACTTCCCCAGTGGTATATTCACGATGCATGAATGTGGCATCAGACAGATGTCAAAGTGTCAGTTAGTTTAGTCAACGCATATTGTGAATTATACAACTTGTATGTACGTATTAGAAAAAGGTCACAAGCTATGAATTTGATATAATATAGTTTGTATTCAGTCTGCAGGTCAACATTTAATCATATGCATACAGGAAAATACACATATGACACTATAAATGTGGAACAATATACAAATAATGGCCTGGTCGGAGGAAAACGTGGACAATTGTGAATCTGGTCGCAATTTATTTAACTATACCGAAAATCTGGAAAACACGGTCCTTAACATTACAAAATTGATTATGTGAAAAAGTAACCCAAAACGACCTACGCTTCAAGTTACTCGCCAAACAAACTCGGAAAAATATTCCTCACCATCAGCATGTAGAGGTCAGTGCAATCTATACAGCAAATGCACAACTCAGTATCACATAACAACAGGACTTATAACCAGAAAATATCCAGTATTAGAATGCACAGTACATCAAATCCAATTCATATTTTACTCTCAATCAACGGCAAATATATATCTGCTCGACGTAAGGTTTTCATAATAGGCCGAATGAACATGAACATCCTCTATAATATCAAAATAGTTGTCCTTCACATTGTGCATACATAATACTACGTTTTATGACAGTTAAAAAAAAGACATTGCCGATTTAATTTGCATAAAACATGCATGTGAAAAAACTTTCTTATAACATAGATATGAAGTCTTTGTGAATTGTGAAAAAATTATCCGGTTCCACTGTTGCGATACCCACCTTTTAAATATCAGTAGAACTCAACAAAGATTGACAACAAAGATATAACGTATATAACAATACCAATATATTAACAATCAAAATCAGTACAAAGTAGGTACACTTATCTCCACTGGTATTTCAACAGTCAAACAGTCCGAGATAAATCCTAGTCCTTGGTGAAATAATCCACAGGTACTGTACCACAATTCCAAGTGCTATGACAGGTGCCAAATGATTTGGCATAAATCCCACAGAGGTGCGGTTTTGATCAAATTATGTACTGAAAAGGTGTGATGCTGATCCAATCCTACAGAGGTACAGTTTGGTTCCAACGTTGTACAATGTACCAGTCCACTCAAAGACAATGTCCACACTCCACAGTTGCAAAGTATAAATGGGTAGCACCAAATATACAAGTCTACTCCAGGCACTGTCCACACCCTACAGGTACAATGTAAATAATGTTTCACAGTCCCAATGGCCTGTGACAACTCACCGCTTCTGTCAGATCCTTCAGAATTCTCTCTGTTCTTCTTTGCTGAGTGAGAAAATTTTCCGCTTTAGACACAGATCACAGTGCAATTTGAGATCTGCCCGGATCACCTCACATGAATGTAGGTCAACATTCCAGCTGATTCCACATGTTTACAAGCTCCATGTGGGTCATCCACAAACAGACCAACTCAGTGACTCTGCAGTGATCCTGCACAGTATTCACTGAGCTCACTGACCCAGCACAGACAGAATGAATACAGTGACCTGTCCAAATGAAAACAAACAGCCATGCACATTTTCATAGCATCAACACAGGCCTCTGAAAACTCTATTGTAGAGACATTTATATTGGATTATTTTTTTCTGATTTGGTATGTTGATAGTCTACGGTTGTAGAAATTGGGACTGAAATGAACTAGTGTATGATATTCCTCTCATATTTGACATACTGCTAATTGGTCCCATTGGGTTAAATTGTACAGCCAAAAAGGAGGACAGGGGTATTCAAAGATTTAGCAATTTCAATGACTTGACTGCTAAAAAAAGCAAAGTAGCCGTCTCAATGCCATCAATGTTTTCTCAATAGTTGAAAGAATGGTGTAACCCTAGTTTTTGGTCAATCACAGGAAATTTTGCTTGACATAAATCCAGTGTTAGTAGTACTTGTTATGCCAAATGATGGCAGAGGCAAAGGAGCAATAGAATCATATTGTATCACTTTCTGAGCTGAAGACAAGGGAACACAGGATCCATATTGTTTCACTGGCTGTGCTGAAGGCAAAGGAACACTGTGCCCTCATTGTACGACTGGCAGAGTTGAAGGCAAAGGAACACTGGGCCCTCATTGTACGCCTGGCAAAGGTGAAGGCAAAGGAACACTAGGCCAACATTTTACCACTGGTTGAGCTGAAGGCAAAGGGACACTGGGCGCACTATGTACCACTTGTTTATGCGTCATACGAAATCGTCTATTCAGGTCACCGAATGTAACGTGAAAGAATTCGATTTCAAATATCTGATTTCAACTTGTCCCATGGATAATATCTGACGGATTCGTTTATCAAAAAAAAAAAAAAAAAGAAAAAAAAAAAAAAAGAAAAAGAAAAGGTCATGTTGCCCTGCAGCCAAACTCCGATTATCAAGAAATGTCCAAGCCATACTGCCAATTTTCAGCAAATCTGAAGTTCAACCTTTTTTCACGAATCTAAAAAGTGACATACATAACCATAAATTTTAATCCTAAAGGATAGAGCATGACCAACGCTGTATTATGTTGTTAGATTGTTTAGGCAAAATCAGGTCAGTCTTCGGAAATAACATTGTTGTATGTCCTACCTGATGATATCTACAATTCCAAGTCACTTTCCAAATTGAAACAAAACTTGAAGCAATTTAGGTTTGCCACTTATAATGGTCAACCGTACCTAGCCGTAGGTGTTCGATTTGACAATATTTGTGAAACAGTAGTTACGCCTACGTTAGCCAGGGTGGCAAATGTATTCAACGTTGATATCAGCCACTACCCTCATCAGAATGTGGTCACCCATTTGGAAATGCACTTTACTTCCGTGTTTTCTGCCAGCTAAATGCTGCCCCGGGTTAATTTATTAAACGCTATCATCGATATGGACGTTCCACCGGAGATAAATTAATTCATATATGTGAGGACGGAGTGGTCGAAATTATGTTACTCGGTAAGAAATAATTAAAGGGTAAAGCAAACTCGAAGTAAGTGTGTGGGGTTTTTTTTTGTTTAGTTTTGTTTTGTTTTGTTTGTTTGTTTTTTGTTTTTTATAAAACCACGAGGCTCAATTTCTAAGCTCTGAGCTTATTATTCTTTTTGTGAATAAAAAACGTGATGCACATTGAAATTTGTTTTAATCTGCTCTTCATAAATATGTCCAAGTGTAATATGGGTAAGAATTGATTATGAGCTCCGTATGTCGTATATCCGTTTTTATAGGCGTAGGGACAATTGCAAAATATATTCAACTGGTATATAGTTGATATATATGATTCTTGTTTTTTTACCGACACTGATATATCGGTATCGGCAGAGTTTACAGAGTTCGATGCCGGAAAACATTCGAATCGGGTTTAAAGGGAAAACCAAACCAACCTCCCAACTCCAAAAAAAAAAAAAAAATAATAATAATTAAATAGTAATGAATGAATTAATTAATTAGAAAATAAATAAATAAATAAATAAATAAAAAAATAAATAAATAAATAAATAAATAAATAAATGAATAAGTAAATAAATAAATAAATAAATAAATCAATAAATAAATCAATAAATAAATAAATGAAAATAAAAAATAAACCGCAGCTTCACATGTGTTTTGTAAAACTTCTTTACACAGAAAATTATACATGCACGGAAGGTCAGAAAGGCTAGAACATGTAACAAACACGGTCCAAAGTTAATTATAATTTCCACTTATATCCAACTCTGTTCATGCGTAAGCATATGAGCATGTCAGCTTTTTAGGAATTCAATGCCGCCCTCCAGTCATTGATTGTCAAACCCGCGATACTGAGTACTCGTTCCCATGGAACGCTCGCACAAGGATTTTACAGGTATTTCTTAGCTGCTTTGGCCAGGTGAGAGAAACGGCATGATCCAGCTTCTTTCCACCAAACTACTGGATTGACATTACGTTGGGCTCTAGGGGGAGTTAAGTGCTCTTCCAGTTCACTTGTTTCAGTGGAAATATTTTGGCTGTCTTCAGATTGATTCCAGATTGATGATTTTGCCTGGCGCGGAATATCTGTAGCGCTGGGGCTTGTCATGGTTGTGGGATTGCAACGCGTGTGGCGTGTGGCGGGGAGGGGAGGGTGACACATGGGTGTTAGTATATGTTGCTTTACTGTGTCCGTGTCACCACCTGTGAGAGCAGCAGGTCACGTGATGACCTGCGACACCTTGTCGCTGCTGTGACATAGTGTCAGGACGTTGCATACCAAATCCGCACGTTAGAAGCTTATCCAAACCGACCTTGAACCGATCCTGAATCCTCTGAATAGGCAATACCGGATTCGGTGGTTCGGATTCGGTCAGGCTCTAACATATGGACCTGCCAGAATTCATTTCCCAAATTTTATTTTGTTTCAATTAGCTTTATTTGCAATCTTCCACACATAGCAACACTTATATTATCAACAGCTCCTTTTTATGTAGCAGAATTAAATACCAATAACGTAAGCGGACTGGCCGCTTAAAGATGCGACGAACGTCATCGGGATGGTTTTCATGAAATATAGATGGTTTGGCAGATTCCTGAAGCACATGGAGGAATGACTTTGAATGACGTTACTGACTGCGCTGTTTCAGACTGTACACAGGAATTTGTCAGTCAAAACAACCTAACAGAACACCACACGATATAATCCAATACAGTCCAGAACGAAGCAATACAATCCAGTTTTAACATGTCAACGACACATACAACATAGAGTCACAAATGCGGACCAAAAGACATCACAGTATGTACTCGACCAGAAAAAAATGGTAATAATAGTATATCCATATACAGTCCGATATTAGAGGAAGTTTCCTGTTATGTCCAGACAACATTCTACAATTTTCTTTTCTTTTTTTCTTTTCTTTTTTAAATTTCGACCAGTTCTGTATTTCATAATTACATGACGAAGCGAATACTTCGCTCTTATTTTACTGCTTGAATTCCGTTAATCAACCTTTTATCATATCATTGCAAAGAAATTTGAATGGGTTGCAATCCAACATAAAATGTAATGTTTTAACGCTTAAATGTGTGGACATGTACATGATTTCATTAACCAAAAATCCTGCAAAGCCATTGAAACTCATTTTCCTATCAAACAGAGAGTCTCGCTGATTAAGATGGAGTCATCTGTGCACCAATCGGTGTAAAATTGATTTTTTTCTTTATCTCATTTTGTATGGCTTAAGTGAATGAAATCAAAAGTTTTGTTACTTGCTAGCGTCTTTGTAACATACAGCCCGTCACCTTTACATGGAGGTCCGTCTTAAATGCCTGTTGCTACAAAGATCATGATAAATATTAACATCCTGAATCAATACTGTCTTTTTTTCTGTTGAACAAATATAAGAGATACCTAGAAATGCCTGCATTACAAAGTTTGTGGAGAAGAGCTGGGTGGTAGACCTTATCAAGCACTCTCGTAATGTCACAGTGTACTACTCTGACCTCCTTTTGCAGATGTACAGCATTTACCAATCCGTGATACAAAAATAGCAACTGATTTTTCGTGTCATCGCCAGGCATAAACCAACACTGCTTGCCAGACGACAGAACATTGTCTGATATGAAATTGAAAACATGCTAAACCACGATACGTTCCAATGCATTTGCCACACAGCTTAAACGTGACATTGGCCGATAATTGCCGGTCAAGCTAATTTCGGCGCCATTGACGATAGGAGAGACATGAGCTTCTCCCATTCAAAATAGGACAAACTACTTTTTCATCCATTGAAATCTTAAATGACCTATGTAAAGAAAGAATAATTGAAGAGGCGCCCTCTTATAGGGCTTGGGTCAATACCATCAGGGCCAATAGACTTTTTTGGTGTTTATTTCCAATGATGCTCAAATAGAATCAATTTCATTTCCTGCCACAGTTAATATGTATTAGGCACAGCCTAAGATGTGAGCGTCAGCATCACAGAGTATCGATAATAACGTCGGTGGATCAGGTAGTAGCACCTGGTCGTTAGGTCCCTGTTGTGGCCGTTAACTAAATCAGTCTAGAGGGGCGAAGCCGTAGCACCTTGAACAGCTGAACGGAATTACCTGCTGTATAGCCTTTCTTTTTCTTAGACACTATTCCATAAACTTAAGTGTTGTTCCCAGGATCTTTATATGGCCACTGAACTAGTGCCGTATCGTTTAGTAGAGATGTAGTGCGTACGGAGAGTCATTGTTGGATTCTTTCGGGTGACAACACCAAATCTGAGCAGGCTTTGGCAACATGGCGTTTCGGGCCCCCTGAGGATAAGTATGACTGGAAGTTGCGATCTGGAAGACCCCGAAAAGTTACTTGGAGACAGCACAGTGTGCAGATATAAGAAAAGTGTGACGCCACATGCGCAACAAAATACTACATACTTTGGGATGCTTATTTAGCTTACCCTCGCACCTGTAAAGTTTCTGTATTCTGCGGAAACCCATTTCCAGCCACATAAGCGTGTTTGTCAAGCCCACGCTCCATCGAGGTGTTAACAATGCAAGATGGGCAATTGTTATAATTTATTTCACTCCATCGGCAACGTTTTCTGAATAGCTATGAATTATTTATATAATTCCCATTATATAATTCTTTATTATTCGATCTAGACTGGTAGACGATGTGTTTGTAATGCCAATAAGCACCTGCACATTTAACGTCAGTTTGTGAAAATTAGAAAAAAGAAGCATGTTTCTTACCATGACATATACGCATATCTGCATTGACATCGCCCATTGAAACTATTTTGTTTGTTATTCCATCGCGAGCTAGACCATGACTTGCATGTAACTCACCCCCCCCCCCCCAAGAAACCGGTAAAATTGGAGGCCTGTTTACAGCAGCGAGTAAATATTTTTTTCCCATGTAAATGAACATTGACTATACATAACATTCAACGTTGTGTCGGTGATAAACGGTGTATTGTTATAAATGTTGTCCATAACCAGGCACTTTCTATCCAGGCACGGCCCTGGGATAACGATACCTTATTGGTTTCCTTGATAACTTTGATGAGACACTAATTGTTATAGAGACAAATAGAATGGAGCATGGCCACTTTCAGAGGTACGGAAATTGTGTTACATTTTGTACATCTGGGTAAAAACGATTATGCCTCCCAAGAAGAACTGTATTTGCTTATTGATAGGGCGACATGCAGTGTAGCAGGCAAGAAAGTTTCAAGCTACCCGAAAACGAAAAACCAAACAAAAAAGAAAAAAAAAAAAAAAATAAAGGGGGGGGGGGGGAGAAAAGAAAACGATGGACAATTACAAGGATGTTAATTCTTTGTCGCCTCGACTTTCGGTTGTAAGTGTTGGGCTGTCCGGAGCATTTTACGCCAAGCTTATTTCCCCGATCTCTTTACACATTAGAGCCTCGCCCGTGGTAAAGGGAACACTTTGCTATTGAGCTTGTTCCGAATTTTGCCTTTCCTGTCACAATAAATAATTTAATTATTTGAAGATAAACTTGACCTCTAAAGTGCAGTTAGTTTATAACATTTTAGGAATTGATGCACGCACAGAAACAAAACTGCGACACGGGCGCTAAGGTGGTAACCCAACAGATCGCTCCCAGACACATTTTATCTGACCGACAGATCAGCAAAGTATAATATGCAGAGTCACTTTTGCAGTCATTTACAAAAACAACGGTAATGTGATTATCATATTCCCTTTGTGATCCCCCCCCCCCCCATTCCGAAATAAATCTTTGTTCAGCGTACTTTGTTACACCTCCTTAAGAAGTCAGCTTATTCGTATACTTATAATGTGGCAGCTTTCCACACATAGGCGTACAGGCGATACCAATTGCAGTGCAGTGTATGTTTTGTATTAATTCATTTCGAGATTCTTTTAGAACCTGATGCACACACAGACACAAAACTTCGAGACGGGAGCTAAGGTGGTAACCCAACAGATCGCTCTCAGACACATTTTATCTGACCAACAGAGCAGCAAAGTATAATATACTGAGTCACTTTTGCTGTTATTTAGAAAAACAAGGGTAATGTGATTATCATATCCCATGGGTGTAATAATTTTCCTCCCCTTTCCAAAATAAATCTTTGGCTCAGTGTACTTTGTTACACCACCTTGAGAAGTCAGCTTGTTCGTATACTTATAATGTATTAGCTTTCCACACATAGGCCTACAGGCGATATCAATTCTAGTGCGGTGTATGTTTGGCATCAATTATCTTTGAGATTTGTTTTGATGAGGCTATTTTGCATATTTTTCATGCAAATCTGAAGATGCTGCGCACATTTAAGATGACAAACAAGGGAAATGTAAACACGCGTACAACTGCAATCCATTGAACACACAAGATATCATTCACACTACGCCCGTGCCTGTCTTTGTTTAACTTAAACATATTTATGTATTTTAATTACCCTACAATTTATTATATGACTGATGCGAGGCGCTCTCTAGACACACATTGTGTGTCCAATACATACAGGACATTACAAGCAATCACTAGTAACTTGTTTCGGCGTCAGTAGGCGCATTTCGCCTTTCGGCGTTTCATGGCGGTTCCCGGCGGTTCCCGGCGTTACACAGCGTTTGCCAGTGTGGCAGAGCGTTTGCCGGCGTTACAAACCCTGGGAAACGCCAAAATCCAATTGAGCCTTTTGGAGTTCGGCGTTAGCCAACGTTAATTGGCGTTTCCCAGCGCTAGTCGGCGTTTCCCAGCGTTTGACACTCTTTCAACGCTGGCAACCGCTGTGAAACGGATGGAAAGGATCCATGGAAAATTGTGTTTTGTACTTGCACTTATCGTCAATAGATTTTTATGTTTTCTACTCAGGGACAATATAACATAATTTACTTGAATAATATGATGATGATGATTATCCAGTGAGGTGTTTGTGTTGTGAATGACTTTCCTCATCATCACTATTATTTTGGTCACCTCAATCCTGGTTTCAAAGTAAAGACAAACAAACAACCCTATTTTCAATTTTTATTTAAACCCAGCAGAGCAATTTGTATTGTATGCACAGTGCAAGTCAGCATTGTGTAGCTTTGAGCTGCATAAATATGATGTGAATCCGGGTGAATTTAATACATTGTATTTGTGTCTTTTTGCCCAGAACCACTTCCTAGTAGTCAATATCCTATTCCACAGTTCGAACTCTTTACTCTCCATAAGCTAACCTGTCCCTGTCTAACCTGTATACATATGGAATTACTATTTTCTATATTGCACACGTTCCAATAAATTCCATGTATTATATTCACTGGATTCACATCTATGCTAGCAGTATCCCAAAGCTACACACCGCTGACTTGAATGTGTACGGTGCACGTCCCCCTCCCCCCCCCCCCAAAAAAAACGCTATTGCAGTCAGGATACTTCAGGACATTTACAATTCCCACACATTAAGAGCCTAGACTGAGATACTCAACACTTTTTGCACACAGGAAAGGCATATATTTGGGTGTAATAAGCTCTTACCTGTACAAACAAAATGTGTCGTCATTTTTGAAGCAGTACGTTTACGAAGTGTACTCAGTTAATGCACATTGACACCTTAAAACAGACATTAGTCCTTCTCTGTCTATGCTGCATATGTGGCTGTTATTATTGTCATACTTAGTAAGCTAAATATGCCCGTTGTATCAAAAGACAATTCATTTTCATAAGTAGTACTCAACATCCACCTACCGGATGGAAAGTGAATGAATCATTCTAGTCCCACCGCCAGATATAATTATGTTACCTATAGGAGATACTGCGTACCCGAATCACGATTTTGTATTAAAAGAGAGGCTGCTTTTCTCAGAGCATATACAAAAACACTGACACAGACACACGTATATATACATAAACATGAAAATATATCTTCATGCTAAGCTGGCTCGGTGTTGATTGTAATATTATATATATATATATATATATATATATATATATATATATATATATATATATATATATATATACATCAATCAACACTGGGCCAACTTAACATTAAGATATATTTTCAACGCATGAGTATGTGGTCTATAAAAACACATTAATGTGCAAGTTATTTGGTCTGTTCTGTTAGAAACAAAAATCCACGTTGGCCTCATAGAAATACATTGAAAATTGATAGAAGTGAACTGTATGTCATAATTTTTATGTCACTATTACAATGCTCTAAAAATTCCATCCCCTGCCTCTTAATGATGACCTTGTAACTGTTGTTGCTTCCAATGACTTTGCGGGTATTTTATTTGTGTCACTTTGTCCTAAACCACTACCTAGTCATCAGTACCCTATTCTGCAGTGCGAACTCTTCGCTCTCCGTAAGGTAACCTGTCACTGTGTAGCCTATAAACACATGGAAGTACCACTGTCCATATTGCGCACGCTCTTGTGTAGATTTTTAACATAGGCTGTATTAGCAAAATATATTTAAGGGTCCTCAGCGGGTAACTACTCAGAACATGTTACGTAGCCTGTACCCGTATGCATGTCTCACTGAGTAGCGGCTACTTGTCTTACCTAAATATTCAACAAACACAACCCACATAATTATGAGTAAATATAAACGTGGCAAATGATAAAATAGTTAATACGTGAAGTGTTGCTTATAAATGCATAGCTTCATTATGAAAGATGAATACCTGTCAAAACGAATATAATTAATAAATTTGTCTAGTTGACTTACCACTGAACCAGTATGTACCCTTTCCAGCTGGAAAGCTTATCTTAGTTAAACCACCTGCAAGCGTAAACTGAAGTAGAAACAAACTGGGTCATTATATTCAGTCCCAGTGATTGTAAATGAAGCAATTGCAGCTGGACCACCTATACAAACCGAGGGGAATCCTAACAAGTGCTGCAACAAGGGACATCCTGCTCCAGAAATGTAAAACAATACCCATGATTGCACGTCTTCCTCACTTTGAAAGTCTCCAAACCATGAAAGCTCTATTTCACTGCCAACCCTGGGTTGTTTCAACATAATGGGTCTGGTTTGTGATATTTGAGTAAATACTGCCATGTTTGGGTAATTTTAGTATTGAGTAAATGTGTACCTAGGCATATCAGAGAAGAATGAAAACCATAAGCGTTTTAGCCAAAATATGTTATCAAAACATAATTTTTCTTAACCCCACTTTAAGTACAATTAGGCAAACATGCAACTGCTGTTGGCCGCTGCTTGATACCAATAGCCCCTGGGAGTTCAACCTAAAAACATGTAAGCCTGAAATGTCTGAAAGTGAATATTAAAGCAGAATGATTGCAAAACAGAAGATGAAGTAGCAAAAGATGCAAGTCTAAAATCTTTTAAAAAAAATTGCAGCCACATACTTTTTAATAATCTTGCAAGTCAGAAAAAAAATTGAAAGTCATTAGTCACTGAGTAAAGAGAATGCAATCAACTGATATCAAGTACAACTAGGCAAGCTTGTGACTGTCTTAGGCCGCTGCTTGCGGGTTTAATCTAGCACAGAACAAGCTAGCCTAAAATGTCTGATAGGTGAATATTAAAATAGAATGATGCCAAAAATAAAATTAAGTAGTAAAACAAGCAAGTCTAAAATCTCTGAAATAATTGAAGCAAAACTTTCTAACCATCTTTGGATGTATACAGCAATATTCTTAAAACAATTTGATCAATATTACATCTTTAAATCCTGTTGACTCAACTTTATTGTAAATAAATCTGGTTTTAGCTGCAAAGTAGCCAAGTATATAACAGCCGTTTAAGGCAATATAGAAATATTAGTATTGAAAATAAGTCATCAAAGATTTCGATTGACAACCCTGCACACTTAGTCCACATGTATATGGGATAAGAAAGCAAATTCCGGCATTAAACCTAGGGGTAGCCAATATCTGTATGATTTCTGCGAAGTCTGACAGTTCCATTTTATTGAAGGTATGCTCGCTTTCCATCTTCATTTGTTTCATATTTTTATATATTATTCCTTAATTCATTCATGGTTTGTTTATCTATAATTTTATTCAAACTTTTTCTTATAAATCCGTTTGAATCGCTTGGACAATAAAAACGATACCGACACTTCACAAAATTCACCAAACGCGTCTCAAACACTTTCGCAAATGTATTTCGAACACACCCAAACATGGCAAGTACATTTTATTGCATAGCAGTTACAAAGCATTTCCCAAATGTTTGATGCTGGCAAAATGTACCCATTCCCAACAAGTTATGCATTCAGTAACTTTAACTCAACACAGAAATAAAGATTTATTCGAGTGTGGAAAAAATTAATTGTACATGTATCTTACATGCACTTAAATGCGGCAGAAGAATTTATTGGCCACATCGTTTCGATCGCCCCTGTGTATTAACTTATTCGACCAAGACGAATGACCAGTTTCGGATGGAACGGCCCATGCCGGGGGGGGGGGGGGGGGGTACTTCCATGTAGGAACTTACTGGGTATGTGCCGCCGGAAAGGCCCTGTTTACATTACTCCCAGCCCCCCCCCCCCCCCCAAATGTACACAGCTGGATTCGGATAGGGTAACAATTAGGATGCACCAATGCAGCACTCCTTTTAACACATTACAGGATTGAAAAAGGGGACACCAACGCTATCAACAGTGACCTGAAATATGAAATCTATATAGACCTGGTCTCGTCAATGGTTGGTCACTTTCAATAGTACCTAAACCAAATGCATGCTTTTCACTAAAACAAAAAGAGTCAAGTTCAAAACACAACCATTGTTTTCCTCGGCAACTCTTTATAAAATATATCAGAACTTAAAAACACCTTTTTTCAGTTCTGACTTCTGTCATTGTCAAACCACATAAATTCTCTTGTATGCAAAGCCAGGAAACTAATTGGAATACTAAAACTACTACAATCCAGACTCAATAGGCCTTCCTTGGAAATTATATACTTCACATATATTAGACCATTACTGGAGCACGGGGATGTACTTTGGGGTGGATGTACTCAAACGGATGCTTCATCGCTTGAAAGTGTTCAACTGCCTGCAACCTGTCGCACTAGTTGCATTATTATACAGTGAAACGGGATGGGAGTCTTTGGCTAAACGTCGAGATAAACACACTCTAACATTGCTATATGAGAGGCTCCGAAACATGTTGAGTAGTTACCCGCTGAAGACCCTTTAATTTTTTTGGGCTGATAGAGTCTATGTCAAAATTTTACAGAGGAACGTATGCAATATAGACAATAGTAATTCCATATGTATATAGGTTAGACAGGGACAGGTTAGCTTATGGAGAGTAAATAGTTCGAACTGCGGAATACGATATTGACTACTAGGAAGTGGTTCTGGGTAAAAAGACACTAATACAATAAGATAATACATGGGCTAACACCCGATTACCTTCATAACATAACATAACATAATTCCAGGAAACGTGTCTTCTAGAGATACATACAATGTAAGATCAAAGAATGATATAAGCCATATACACGCAAGAACTAGTATTTACAGCAATTCTTTTTACCAGCAACCATTCGTCAGTGGAATTTGTTACCCAATTCAGCTGGAAATTCTGAGGATCTTGATACATTTCAGCGTAAATTAGACAATGGTGAACCAACGGTTAACGATCTATTCTACATTGGGAAACGGAGGGTACACATTCTACATGCCTGAATTAGAACGGGCTGCAGTCAGAGGAATCATGACATGCATAAAATTGGCATAGTGACTTCTTCTAGCTGTGCTTATGGAGCGACAGTAGAAAATTCCTACCACTTTTTCGTTAAATGTCCTTGCTTCTTTACCGAACGTAACACGCTGCAAATGTTTATTATAACCAAGTGTCCAGCACTAAATGGAAGTTTAAAATGTTCAAGAGCCGCCAATATTAAGGCCCGGCAGAGTACCGTCTACTCTTGTCGTAACATGTTAATTCATGTGCGTGAATGACCATGACATGCATGAATGAGTGCCAATTTTATTGTAATACACTTTTATGAAACCTGATGAGTTTGTGCTAATTTTAAAGAAAATGAAACGCTCTTTCCCGTGATGTAACTCACTGCATGACTTGCACAAGCGTTGTTACCCCCATCCTCCGTCAAAAACAGGGTAAAATACAAAGTGCGCCGGCCGCCAGATGCCTTTTTCGCATCGAGCAACAAAATCCATATCGTCTTCAAAGACCTTTTTCGCAGGGCCAAGGTTGACTCTTTCGTTATGAAAAGCATATCATAACAAAGCTAGAAACATGTGGTTTTTAATTCCGAATTATGTTTTTTTTTTCTTTTTCTTTAATCGGATTAAAAACTTCAATCAGTTTAAAAATTTGGTAAATTTTAAAGACAAAAAAAAAAAAAAAAAAAAAAAGAAAAGAAAAAAGAAACGGATTTTTATAGCCCAGAATCTCCTCTATGTAATGGTACATGTCATTTTATAAGAAAACTAAACAAATCCGAATGCGAAACATGGATCTGCAAGGCATGTCACATAAGAGGCGAATGATGCGTCTCCTTATTGGACCATCATGGTGTCGCTTCAGAGGGTGAGTACGCTGTTCCTCGTTCAGATTTTCTGTTTCCCTTTGGAAAGTCCGGCACGGATAAAGGCCTATAATATGTATGAGAATTTTTCTTTATGAATGCTCCAACTATTACTTGAGACTAATTTAGTGTCGGCAATAGGCATGGGATAGCAAAAAATTGTTATGATACAGGGAGGGACAAAGCGTCTGCTATCGCGTCACTGTGAATTACCAGCCCAAAGAAAAACAAAAAACCCAGAAATTATAGAGGTTGTACTTGATATTGAAAAAAAATAATAATACCACAGAATATATCTAACAGCTGTTTTCATCTGTTCAGTAGCAGGTTTGACCATCGATGGCTTAAGATTAGCAAAGATGAAAGTGGATTGTAATTCTACTCGGTTCACTGCTAAAGTGGAAGCTTGGGAGTGAGCGATAATAGAGTCACAACATTGGCATTTGAACACATGAGGAAGTTTTCCTTATCTTATATTTTGATCAAAATGCATGTTTTGAAAATTTTTACTCGATTTACATTGGGAAAATCATAATTTGAACTATTTAAACCTTCTTTTGGCTTTCTTTGTATGGAATTATACATAATCAACAATAAATTGATTAACGTTAAAATTGTGATGAGTAAATGTAAATATTATCATATGCCTACTTACATTTAGTCACAAGGTTAAATTATGATTAAGTGGTGGGCTTGGAGGGGGGCATCAGGATATATAAATTCACCTAGCCCTTTTAAATTAGGTATAGGTAAAGTTTAAAATCTCATTCTTAGATCAAAGTCAATTTATATTGATGATGATGATGATGATGATGACGACGACGACGACGACGACGACGACGACGACGACGACGACGACGACGACGACGACGACGATTATTATTATTATTATTATTATTATTATTATTATTATTATTATTGTTGTCAAAGTTTCTGAAACAATTAAATTTGAAATTGATTTTCAGTCAGTTATGGAAGAGCTTATCTTAAATCCTACTGCTAGGTATTTTTTTTCTTTTTAATTATGTCATAACTACTGTAGACTTGTAGTCTGTCGTCGAATTGTAATATTTGGTGAATGATTAGGTGGAAGGGTGTAGTTTGCAAAGGGTTAGTTGGCTTCGTTTGCCTTGCGTGCTGGGATGATGCATGAAACAATTTACATATATCAAACACTTGAAGATTATGATGATGCTTTAAAAAATCCAAAGAATGTAGTGCTTGAAGACAAATAGATCTACTTTGTAGTACCAAAGTTTAATATTATCTTAAGTAAAGTATTAAAATGCAAAGTACTCTTTGTTATATAATACAACTTTAAAAAAAGTCATGAGACATTATTTCATGACTGCCGTTTTTCCTTTTGATCAAGGTATGCTGTAGTGTTCAGTACATGCAATTAATTGATAAAACAGTGGTACCTGCTATTTGAGACTACCTCTACTGCCAGAAGACAAAATTGTTCTCATTTAACAGTTAGTCTTTTTCTTTAAAATTAACAGAGAAATAAGATACCAGTGCCTTGTCATTTTTGAAGCAGTAGGTTTACGAAGTGTACTCAGTTAATGCACATTGACACCTTAAAACAGACATTAGTCCTTCTCTATCTATGCTGTATATGTGGCTGTTATTATCGTCATACTTAGTGAGCTAAATATGCCCGTTGTATCAAAAGACAATTTATTTTCATAAGTAAATACTCAACATCCACCTACCTAATGGAAAGTGAATGAAACATTCTGGTCCCACCACCAGATATAATTATGTTACCTATAGGAGATACTGCGTACCCGAATCACGATTTTGTATTAAAAGAGAGGCTGCTTTTCTCAGAGCATATACAAAAACACTGATACAGACACACGTATATATACATAAACATGAAAATATATCTCCATGCTAAGCTGGCTCGGTGTTGATTGTAATATTATATATATATATATATGTATACATCAATCAACACTGGGCCAACTTAACATTAAGATATATTTTCAACGCATGAGTATGTGGTCTATAAAAACACATTAATGTGCAAGTTATTTGGTCTGTTCTGTTAGAAACAAAAATCCACGTTGGCCTCATAGAAATACATTGAAAATTGATAGAAGTGAACTGTATGTCATAATTTTTATGTCACTATTACAATGCTCTAAAAATTCCATCCCCTGCCTCTTAATGATGACCTTGTAACTGTTGTTGCTTCCAATGACTTTGCGGGTATTTTATTTGTGTCGTTTTGTCCTAAACCACTACCTAGTCATCATTACCCTATTCTGCAGTGCGAACCCTTCGCTCTCCTTAAGGTAACCTGTCACTGTGTAGCCTATAAACACATGGAAGTACCACTGTCCATATTGCGCACGCTCTTGTGTAGATTTTTAACATATGCTGTATTAGCAAAATATATTTAAGGGTCCTCAGCGGGTAACTGCTCAGAACATGTTACGTAGCCTGTACCCGTATACATGTCTCACTGAGTAGCGGCTACTTGTCTAACCTAAATATTCAACAAACACAACCGACATAATTATGAGTAAATATAAACGTGGCAAATGATGAATTAGTTAATACGTGAAGTGTTGCTTATAAATGCATAGCTTCATTATGAAAGATGAATACCTGTCAAAACGAATATAATTACTAAATTTGTCTAGTTGACTTACCACTGAACCAGTATGTACCCTTTCCAGCTGGATAGCTTATCTTAGTTAAACCACATGCCAGCGTAAAACTGAAGTAGAAACAAACTGGGTCATTACATTCAGTCCCAGTGATTGTAAATGAAGCAATTGCAGCTGGACCACCTATACAAACTGAGGGGAATCCTAACAAGTGCTGCAACAATGTACATCCTGCTCCAGAAATGTAAAACAATACCCATAATAGCACGTCTTTCTCACTTTGAAAGTCTCCAAACCATGAAAGCTCTATTTCACTGCCAACCCTGGGTTGTTTCAATATAATGGGTCTGGTTTGTGACATTTGAGTAAATACTGCCATGTTTGGGTAATTTTAGTATTGAGTAAATGTGTACCTAGGCATATCAGAGAAGAATGAAAACCATAAGCGGTTGGCCAAAATATGTTATCAAAACATAATTTTTCTTAACCCCACTTTAAGCACAATTAGGCAAACATGCAACTGCTGTTGGCCGCTGCTTGATACCAATAGCCCCGGGGAGTTCAACCTAAAAACATGTAAGCCTGAAATGTCTGAAAGTGAATATTAAAACAGAATGATTGCAAAACAGAAGATGAAGTAGCAAAAGATGCAAGTCTAAAATCTTTTAAAAAAAAATTGCAGCCACATACTTTCTAATAATCTTGCAAGTCAGAAAAAAAATTGAAAGTCATTGGTCATTGAGTAAAGAGAATGCAATCAACTGATATCAAGTACAATTAGGCAAGCTTGTGACTGTCATAGGCCGCTGCTTGCGGGTTTAATCTAGCAGAGAATAAGCTAGCCTTAAATGTCTGATAGGTGAATATAAAAATAAAATGATGCCAAAAATAAAATTAAGTAGTAAAACAGGCAAGTCTAAAATCTCTGAAATAATTGAAGCAAAACTTTCTAACCATCTTTGGATGTATACAGCAATATTCTTGAAAAAATTTGATCAGTATTACATCTTTAAATCCTGTTGACTCAACTTTATTGTAAATAAATCTGGTTTTAGCCGCAAAGTAGCCAAGTATATAACAGCCGTTTAAGGCAATATAGAAATATTGGTATTGAAAATAAGTCATCACAGATTTTGATTGACAACCCTGCACACATAGTCCATATGTATATGGGATAAGAAAGCAAATTCCGGCATTAAACCTAGGGGTAGCCAATATCTGCATGATTTCTGTGAAGTCTGACAGTTCCATTTTATTGAAGGGATGCTCGCTTTCCATCTTCATTTGTTTCATATTTTTATATTTTATTCCTTAATTCATTCATGGTTTGTTTATCTATAATTTTATTCAAACTTTTTCTTATAAATCCGTTTGAATCGCTTGGACAATAAAAACGTTACCGACACTTCACAAAATTCACCAAACGCATCTCAAACACTTTCGCAAATGTATTTCGAACACACCCAAACATGGCAAGTACATTTTATTGCATAGCGGTTACAAAACATTTCCCAAATGTTTGATGCTGGCAAAATGTACCCAATCCCAACAAGTTTTGCATTCAGTAACTTTAACTCAACACAGAAATAAAGATTTATTCGAGTGTGGAAAAAATTAATTGTACATGTACCTTACATGCACTTAAATGCGGCAGAAGAATTTATTGGCCACATCGTTTCGATCGCCCCTGTGTATTAACTTATTCGACCAAGACGAATGACCAGTTTCGGATGGAACGGCCCGTGGCGGAGGGGGGGGGGGTGGGGTACTTTCATGTAGGAACTTACTAGGTATGTGCCGCCGGAAAGGCCCTGTTTACATTACTCTCAGCCCCCCCAAAATGTACACAGCTGGATTCGGATAGGGTAACAATTAGGATGCACCAATGCAGCACTCCTTTTAACACATTACAGGATTGAAAAAGGGGACACCAACGCTATCAACAGTGACCGGAAATATGAAATCTATATAGACCTGGTCTCGTCAATGGTTGGTCACTTTCAATAGTACCTAAACCAAATGCATGCTTTTCACTAAAACAAAAAGAGTCAAGTTCAAAACACAACCATTGTTTTCCTCGGCAACTCTTTATAAAATATATCAGAACTTAAAAACACCTTTTTTCAGTTCTGACTTCTGTCATTGTCAAACCACATAAATTCCCTTGTATGCAAAGCCAGGAAACTAATTGGAATACTAAAACTACTACAATACAGACTCAATAGGCCTTCCTTGGAAATTATATACTTCACATATATTAGACCATTACTGGAGCACGGGGATGTACTTTGGGATGGATGTACTCAAACTGATGCTTCATCGCTTGAAAGTGTTCAACTGCCTGCAACCTGTCGCACTAGTTGCATTATTATACAGTGAGACGGGATGGGAGTCTTTGGCTAAACGTCGAGATAAACACACGCTAACATTGCTATATGAGAGGCTCCGAAACATGTTGAGTAGTTACCCGCTGAAGACCCTTTAATTTATTTGGGTTGATACAGTCTATGTCAAAGTTTTACAGAGGAATGTATGCAATATAGACAATAGTAATTCCATATGTATATAGGTTAGACAGGGACAGGTTAGCTTATGGAGAGTAAATAGTTCGAACTGCGGAATAGGATATTGACTACTAGGAAGTGGTTCTGGGTAAAAAGACACTAATACAATAAGATAATACATGGGCTAACACCCGATTACCTTCATAACATAACATAACATAATTCCAGGAAACGTGTCGTCTAGAAATACATACAATGTAAGATCAAAAAATGATATAAGCCATATATACGCAAGAACTAGTATTTACAGCAATTCTTTTTACCAGCAACCATTCGTCAGTGGAATTTGTTACCCAATTCGGCTGGAAATTCTGAGGATCTTGATACATTTCAGCGTAAATTAGACAATGGTGAACCAACGGTTAACGATCTATTCTACATTGGGAAACGGAGAGTACACATTCTACATGCCTGAATTAGAACGGGCTGCAGTCAGAGGAATCATGACATGCATAAAATTGGCATAGTGACTTCTCCTAGCTGTGCTTATGGAGCGACAGTAGAAAATTCCTACCACTTTTTTGTTGAATGTCCTCGCTTCTTTACCGAACGTAACACACTGCAAATGTTTAGTATAACCAAGTCTCCAGCACTAAATGGAAGTTTAAAATGTTCAAAAGCCGCTAATATTAAGGCCCGGCAAAGTACCGTCTACTCTTGTAGCAACATGTTAATTTATGTGCATGAATGACCATGACATGTATGAATGAGTGCCAATTTTATTGTAATAAACTTTTATGAAACCTTATGAGTTTGTGCTAATTTTAAAGAAAATGAAACGCTCTTTCCCGTGATGTAACTCACTGCATGACTTGCACAAGCGTTGTTACCCCCACCCTCCGTCAAAAACAGGGTAAAATACAAAGTGCGCCGGCCACCAGATGCCTTTTTCGCATCGCAGCAACAAAATCCATATCGTCTTCAAAGACCTTTTTCGCAGGGCCAAGGTTGACTCTTTCGTTATGAATAGCATATCATAACAAAGCTAGAAACATGTAGTTTTTAATTCCGAATTATGTTTTTTTTTCTTTTTCTTTAATCCGATTAAAAACTTCAATCAGTTTGAAAAATATGGTAAATTTTAAAGACAAAAAAAAAAAAAAAAGAAAAGAAAAGAAAAAAGAAACGGATTTTTATAGCCCAGAATCTCCTCTATGCAATGGTACATGTCATTTTATAAGAAAACTAAAACAATCCGAATGCGAAACATGGATCTGCAAGTCATGTCATATAATAGGCGAATGACGCGTCTCCTTATTGGACCATCATGGTGTCGCTTCAGAGGGAGAGTACGCTGTTCCTCATTCAGATTTTCTGTTCCCCTTTGGAAAGTCCGGCACGAATAACGGCCAATAATATGTATGAGAATTTCTTTATGAATGCTCCAACTATTACTTGAGACTAATTTAGTGTCGGCAATAGGCATGGGATAGCAAAAAATTGTTGTGATACAGGGAGGGACAAAGCGTCTGCAATCGCGTCACTGTGAATTACCAGCCCGAAGAAAAACAAAAATGCCAGAAATTATAGAGGTTGTACTTGATATTGAAAAAAAATAATAATACCACAGAATATTTCTAACAGCTGTTTACATCTGTTCAGTACCAGGTTTGACCATCGATGGCTTAAGATTAGCAAAGATGAAAGTGGATTGTTATTCTACTCGGTTCACTGCTAAAGTGGAAGCTTGGGAGTGAGCGATAATAGAGTCACAACATTGGCATTTGAACACATGAGGAAGTTTTCCTTATCTTATATTTTGATCAAAATGCATGTTTTGAAAATTTTTACTCGATTTACATTGGGAAAATCATAATTTGACCTTCTTTTGGCTTTCTTTGTATGGAATTACACATAATCAACAATAAATTGATTAATGTTAAAATTGTGATGAGTAAATGTAAATATTATCATATGCCTACTTACATTTAGTCACAAGGTTAAATTATGATTAAGTGGTGGGCTTGGATGGGGGCATCATGATATATAAATTCACCTAGCCCTTTTAAATTAGGTATAGGTAAAGTTTAAAATCTCATTCTTAGATCACAGTCAATTTATATTGATGATGATGATGATGATTATTATTATTATTATTATTATTATTATTATTATTATTATTATTATTATTATTATTATTATTGTTGTTGTTGTCAAAGTTTCTGAAACAATTAAATTTGAATTTGATTTTCAGTCATTTATGGAAGAGCTTATCTTAAATCCTACTGCTAGGTATTTTTTTTTCTTTTTAATTATGTCATAACTACTGTAGACTTGTAGTCTGTCGTCGAATTGTAATATTTGGTGAATGATTAGGTGGAAGGGTGTAGTTTGCAAAGGGTTAGTTGGCTTCGTTTGCCTTGCGTGCTGGGATGATGCATGAAACAATTTACATATATCAAACACTTGAAGATTATGATGATGCTTTAAAAAATCCAAAGAATGTAGTGCTTGAAGACAAATAGATCTGCTTTGTAGTACCAAAGTTATATATTATCTTAAGTAAAATATTAAAATGCAAAGTACTCTTTGTTATATAATACAACTTTAAAAAAAGTCATGAGACATTATTTCATGACTGCCGTTTTTCCTTTTGCTCAAGGTATGCTGTAGTGTTAAGTACATGCAGGTAATTGAGAATACAGTGGTACCTGCTATTTGAGACTACCCCTACTGCCAGAAGACAAAATTGTTCTCATTTAACAGTTAGTCTTTTTCTTTAAAATTAACAGAGAAATAAGATACCAGCGCCTTGAAAGGCTGGGTTTAAAATTCATTTTGTGGTCTTTCATGAAATATGGGTCTGTATAGCAGGTAATATTGTATGACACTTCTTGTTTTTCATCATAGTGCACAATGAATAAAGGTTATCCCATGCATGTTCATGTAAACCAAGTCTTTTTCTTCTTGATGGCGTCCCCCTTTGTCATGAACATGGAATATGTCATGTTATTTATAGATTTATGATTATATCATAAGACATAAAGAAATGAGTTTTGAACACAATATGGGTTTTTGTTGCATGTGTACGTTATCTCACATTTTTGGGTGAGATGGACATCAAAGCATTCTACATTGTGACTGGACATGGGGACATCTCGGACAAGTGCTGAATGTGGACAGTGTTCACTACAAGGGGGAACCCCCATTGCACTGTGGGGCATGCACATACACATAGACAAGTTCATTACCTTCTGTAAACCTATTGTGTCCACACCTCATGTAAAGTAGGTAAATTCTGACACAACCAGCATTCCCAAAATAATGACTTAAATTGCTTTTGAATATGTCAAATTAAATCAAATATAAAGAAATTTCTTTATTGTAAATTTGTATAAAAAAATAATGGAACACCTTGAACAGTGTTCTTTAGAATAGATTAACAATGTAAAACATTCATTTGCAATTAGTGTCTATTTTGCTCTGGTATCACCTGTCATTAATTGTTTCTCAATTTAGTCTAGTTGCTGGGAGTTAAATATTATAAAAATTTAAGATAACATTTTGGCTTGTTCAATCAAATCAGTGAAGGTACACTGCAAATGTCTAGTGTATGAAGGTGATGGCATGGAGTTACAGTGGAAAGTTGATTTAACAGACCATTTTTGTATAAATATCATTAACAGGCTTGTTTCCTGTCTGAAAACTTAAAATGCTGAAGTACCAATGGAGACATTCAGTAAAATAACCTTCTGACAGTCCCTACGTCTGTTAAGTCAATTATGAACTGTTGTGTTGTTATATTTTAAAAGACGAAACTCCGATGCACATGCCAACATGGGGACCTGGCGGTGAGAACAGCAATGTGGGGTCACTTTCATCCACTATTGTGTTCGATCGAAGGAAAATACAACTCATCCATGTTCATTGAAAAACAAATAGTGATTTTTGTTTTCTATGAGGTTTTCAAGCACTTACTTACTCTTTGTACCCATGCTATGAGCATTTTCCACAGAATTTGTTCGTGCTGACAAGTGTTTCTTCTCTCTCTCTCTCTCTCTCTCTCTCTCTCTCTCTCTCTCTCTCTCTCTCTCTCTCTCTCTCTCTCTAAAGGACATGCTTGTTACATTATATTTCTTAAGTAATTGATCATTGTTTCAGTCTGCAGATTATACCTGAAAAAATCTCGACAACCCCTGACATCCATTCATGTGTAATCGCAAGCCAAATAACTTCACCTCTTATATGAACCATCTCTTTTCGGCTTCATGTATTTAAACTCTTGCAGTGCCGATTTTGAAACTGAATCAACAGCTTGCTTGGGCACACCTTCCGCGCACTGTGTGCAAAGTGCACCGAGGCAAGCTGTTGACTGAGACCATGATTTATAAAACAAAAAGTTAGACCAGGCATGCTGGTGCTTAAATGAAAGCTCTTTTGATGTAGAATTTGAATAAGAGTAGTTTCTATGTATAATTCATATCTGTATTTAGCATCACATTACTGTAGAAAATTTTTGCTGCAATGCATTGGTCAAATTACATTCAATTCAGAACAAATGTACTGAATGGTAATGGCCTACTTGCAAGATTCAACAAAACACACACACACATGTGTGTGTGTGTAAAATTTCACGTGAATGTTATAAGTAGTAGGGGATGTGGTGTAAGGGACTACGGATGCTTTCTTTCTTTGATGCAGATTTTCAAAATTAAACAGGCCAAAAGCATAAACTTTGGAAATGATGCTATGAGAACTTGTGAAAGGTGATTTCCCCGCCCCCCCCCCCCCCCTATTTTGGGTGTAAATTACATTTTATCAGTTCAAAGTGTTAAGTTGTTTCTTCTTGTGTACTTACAGGAGTACAAAGTTAGTTAAGTCTAACATTTCATTAACAAAACACAGCAAAACAACATGAACAGAAGCAAGATTTATGGGACTATGGATATTTTCATGCCAAAATTTTCAATTTTGTACATCCTCATAGGGCTATGATTAAGACACAATTTAACAATTTTAGGGGCATGCTAATTTGCTTTAGTATCCAAATTCAAAGTACTTATAGCGGGGAGGGGGGGTGAACTCTGCATGTACTTTGCAGCGATGATAATACATTAATGTACCACTGAATAAAAAATATGCATGTAAGTCTGTCTATGTATTTGGTACTCAAGACAGAAATTGATCGATTTATTTTATATCCTCTGATTAGGAATTAGTTTTGTATCTATGCATGCTACTGTTAATGTTACATGGTAAAAAGAATGCTTTTGTCACATTGTCTTGGTCACATTATGAGCATAATCTCCAGTCATGTGTTAGTGATGCAATATTTTATATGCATGCCGTTGTTGCTTACAAGTCTAACTACATTTTAGCTAAGTCAGTGTCACATCTGTTTGTTAACACACATCCCCTGGTCAGTAAATTTCACGTCTTTGGCTTGTTTGGTTCAATAAATGATGACGTTACAATGGTGTAGAACTACATGTATTATGTGACAACTGTTCTACAAAAGAAGTGAGCTAAGTTTATAGAAGGGCCCATTACATATACATAGTTTTACTTGCACAAAAATTGTAGTAAATAGAAAGAAATCACATGTTTACATGGCAGACATGAAATCCATGTTTGTATGTTTACATAGTGAGGTGTTCAATGCCAATGTCATGACTCTATATATTTTTTTCCAAGAAGTGTCCACAGTGAGCAGCTGAGCACAGCAACAACTTATCTGTCCAGGAGTACTTTGTATGCATGTACCTGTATTTTCTTCACTTTTAGGATTTAAAAAGTAGCTGAGTTATTATGCACTTGGCCAGAAAAGTTAAGGACTGGTATAAAAGGGATGAAATTAAAGCAGGCCAACCAGAGTCCTAAAGGACTCTAGAGTCGTTTTGCATGATCCAAAGCATAAATTTCAAACTCATTTAAAACATGTATTGTTATCTCAACTGGAGACTATGATAACTGAGATGCCCACATGACTCTTTTTGGGGAAATCATGGCTATATTCAAATGGGGTTGTTAGCAGATTGGTAGATTGGTCCTGAAAGATTGGTGTTGATGAATTGAGTATTATGCAGGGGATTGCATCTTTACTTGGAGAAGTTATTGTGGATAAACAGTTTGCAAACTTCAGAGGGAAAGTTGAGAGGGTGAAATAGAACCTTCAGAAGTTAAGTAAGACAAAGGGTGCAGATGGGCCAGGGAAGTTACAAGCATTCAGGGACCAGGTATTTACTCTAGCTACTGTAGGCAGTCTGGGAGATGCATCACGGGGAGACCAGACACGTGAGCTTGGAATTTTTGCGTGTATGCTTTGAACGGGGGGGGGGGGGGGGGGGCATTTTGATTCATTTTCTCATTTGACAATCACACAAATGGATTTCAGACCTGTATTTTTGGTATCGTATGATAAACTTGCCCCAGAAAGCCCTCTTATCTGACGTAAGATTCAAGTATAATATACAAAACAATGAAAATCCAGTGTCGTCAGCGGAAAAGCTTGTCTGTTTTGCTACTTTACTTTACTTTATCTTTTGGCATCTTTCTGTTTTATTATTCACTTTCTGACATTTTAGGCTTACATGTTTTCTGTTAGGTAAACCCCAGGGGCTATAGGTATCAAGAAGCGGCCTACGACAGTTACAAGTTTGCCTAATTGTACTTAAAATCCTGTTACGAAAAATTGTTTTGATAGCATGTTTTTGGCATAAATGCTAATGACTTTCATTCTTTTCTGATATGCCTACATGCACATGGTGCAGGATGTACATTGTTGCAGTCCTTGTTAGGATTTCCCTTGGTTTATACAGGTGGTCTAGCTGCAACTGTTTATCTTACAATCACTGGGACTGAATTCAATCCCCCAGCTTGTTTCCACTTCAGTTAAACATTGGCGGATGGTTTAACTAGGATATGTTCAGCTAGAAAGGGTACATATTGGTTCAGGGGTAAGTCAAATTATTCTTATCTGAACCTGTACTATGCAAATTTGGTAATTATGGTTTGTTTGACAAGTATTCTTCTTTCAAATGAAGCTCTGAATTTATAAACAAAACTTCACGTATTTAGCTCATTCATCAATTGCCACGTTCATATTTATTTATTATTATGTGGGTTGTCTTTGCTGAATATTTAAATAGACAAGGAGCCCCTACCCAGAGAGACATGTACGGGTAAAAGGCTCCGAAACATGTTGAGTAGCTACCTGCTGAAGACCCTTTAATTTATTTGGGCTAATACAGCCTAAGTCAAACTTTTACAGAGGAACGTGTGCAATATGGACAATACTACTTCTATGTATATAAGTTAGACAGGGACAGGTTAGCTTATGGAGAGTAAAGAGTTCGGACTGCGGAATAGGGTAATGACTAATAGGAAGTGGTTTTGGACAAAAAGACACAAATACAATAAGGGAACAGGTCTTTCGGGATCGCAACGCAAGCCCCATCTCCAGAAAACACATAAATTTGATTATATTGAAAAAACATTTTTGACCCCGATGTTGAGTATGTGCCCCCCCTCGGGGGGGGGGGGGGGGGCACAGCACTTGCCGCAGCTGCCACATGAAGAAATCTTGTATCCAGCCAAGAATGATCATCTAACGTTCGCTGTATCAGTCTCATCATGAAATAGCCGGTTCTCGAACCTGCTTGAATCTCCGGCACCAACAATCCACTTCCCTTTGTACAACCATCTCATTTTGCAATTTTTTGCAAATACAATTACAGCTTTTGCTTTGTTCCCGCGTGTTTCTGTTTATTTATTTATTTGAACCAAACCAATAATGTCATTCAGCAATGTTTGAAGATTTGTTTTAGGACTCCATCAATTCCAGTTATTCACGTTTCCGTGTTTCCACAACAGTCAAAGGAAATCGCAGCCCTTGCGTGCCACGCGTGTAAAATTCCTGGAAAGGGGTCACATGGTCCATGCAGTGATGAAGTGACCTCGCCCATTGTCAAAATGGTGGCCAACGTTTGTTAATTTTACGGCGGCTGATGTTGAAGTCAATGGTTTTTGCAATAACCTTCTTCTTACTGACACTTTCTACAACGTTATTCAAACGAATTTCAATAGAAAGGCCTAATATGAAGTGTTAATCGTCAGGAAAGTTAGTAGTTTTATGTCGGTAGGCTGAAAGTGAGTCGCAACGGTTGAAGGAATGGGGGCCTAACTTTGCAGTTTGATGTCGCCTGGTGTGTTATGCTACGTAGGTTGGATCTTTATAGTAACAGATTTTTGCATCACGAGCGTATTAGACCTACATTATATTTCATTATTATTTAGACAGAGAAAACCACCGGGACGACTTTGACTACCATTGCAAATAATGACGGATTAAAACAAATTTACTATTTGTATTTAGGATTAAAAAGTTATGTCATTGCAGTAGATAACAATGTTAGTGAATAGGGAACTGAATGGCATTCTTAAGCAATCCAGAATTTGTGGAAGCAAACTCAAAGTGGAACTAAAAGTGGAATACTTCTTTTCTTTCTTTCTTTCTTTCTTTCTTTCTTTCTTTCTTTCTTTCTTTCTTTCTTTCTTTCTTTCTTTCTTTCTTTCTTTCTTTCTTTCTTTCTTTCTTTCTTTCCTTCCTTCTTTCCTTCATTCCTTCCTTCCTTCCTTCTTTCTTTCTTTCTTTCTTTCTTTCTTTCTTTCTTTCTTTCTTTCTTTCTTTCTTTCTTTCTTTCTTTCTTTCTTTCTATCTATAGCATAGTATAAAGGTATATGGTATCAAATTGCCCAAAGTGATATTTATCATCTTAAACTTCTGACAAGACATGAAACCGAAAGTAACTGCGTTGCGTACAGGCTTCCTGTGATTTCAAGTGTGTTTTCTGCCAAACGCGCAGAGCACAAAGTTGCAATTACAATTTCGTTCATGCATTCCCACTTACAATATCTGGATGTGTTATCATTTGTGGCAGCACATCTTATACCCAGGGATAGATGCACATTAGTTTGTTACTGTCTGTCTAGAAATGCTTTAGTTCTGCAAAACTCGTTTACCAGCCGAAGTTGCCGTATGCCCAAACAATGTTACGAATATTATCATCAGTACAAAAGTAACGGACCCGAAAAAACTATTCCTCGAAAAATAAGAATATTGGTATAAAAAACATCTATCAGTCGGAAAAAAAATTATTTTAATTATTGTAATGTTTCTATTAAAATGAGAAAAAAAACCCCAAAGATATCATCAAAATAGTTATGGCGGTTGCAGTTTGATAAAGCGGTACTTAGTCTGCCTTCGAGTTTGTAACTTCATTATGATGAAAAACAAAACATATGATTATGATGAATGAACCGTCATTTTTCCTTGTCCCCTGATGACATAAAAAATTAGCTGGAAATTTGAGGTTTACTTTTAGAGTTCCTGTCATACCGGAGAAAGTGTAATGACCGTTACAAGCGAATGAGAAATCCAGGAAGAGGCACACGCTTGATTTCAAAGTATAGGTATTGGCCACTCTATAAAACGTATATAGGAATATAAATAACGTAGATGGGAATATAAGTAACGTAGATGGGAATATAAGTGTCACGGCAAGGACCAACAATGTCCTACGATCTTAAGTAGAGCGATGGCGGAGCAAATGAATATGAGTAACGTAGATGGGAATATAAGTGTCACGGCAAGGACCAACAATGTCGTACGGTCTTAAATAGAGCGATGGCGGAGCAAATGAAACTTGGTACTAGTATCACCAAAATCGCCAAGCCCAAGGTCGAAATGAGATGCTGGGACATGTGTCTGGCGATTTGCTGGTATTTTGCTGTCTATAGCTAGGGGTAGATTCCTTGACACTTTGTTTTACTGCAAAGCGTATTGACTTTAATGCTGAATAATATATATATATATATATATATATATATATATATATATATATATATATATATATATATATATATATATATATGTGTGTGTGTGTGTGTGTGTGTGTGTGTGTGTGTGTGTGTGTGTGTGTGCGTGCGTGTGTGTGTGTGTGTTTGTATTTGACCATATCAATGAAATATTGAATAAGTTTATTAAATGTATTAATACTAAGGAAGGATTAACACTGAATTTAAATGCAGCATTTTTAAAGACTATTCATTTTACTTTTGTGAGACCTTTTTCCCGAATATTGTAGTCAATTATGAAGTGGCTGCCCAGCTTCAGAGGCATCAAGCTTTCAAGCAGCCAAGTCACCATGGGTGGAACTGGCAATGCCAACTTACATGAAAAAAAAAAAAAACAGATGGCAAATTTAAGCGAGATGGAGCCAAATGTCTGTGTTAACTTTGTGTGGACTCAGAGGTGTTAGGCAGCATACATTTATTTAAGGACAGGTAAGACACCAAAAACCTTTACATGGCCTATTTTTAGATTGTAATGGTTTTTACAAGATAAATGTCCCTTCTGTTAGTTGTCAAAATATCAAGCTTTTAACTAAAGTAGAAATATGAGAAAAACGCCAAAATAAACCACACAGGCATGTGGACATCCGAACTTCCATGTGTCATTCATTTGGTTTTCAGCCGCCAAACAGAACAATGCGACCCATCAAGCCTACTTAACAGCCTTTAACGTGGCTGCAGGTAGCAACAGACCATGGCAAAATGATAGTGGTATCAAGACGGCAATGCGAAATAAGGCGGCATGCCGAAAGTATGTTTGTGGGCAGGGAAAAGATGCAAACATGCTAACATACCATAGCCTTAGTGGTTTACTTTATAGTTATCTTGCTTGTTTTGCATTCTAATGAAGTGAGACTTTAAATATTCAAGAGAAGCGGGAATCGTCAGACGATGTCCTTTCAAACTTCAAAGACCGTGCCGCGATGGATCACCCAGGTGGTCCTTCACACCAAAGACAGACGGGGAAAAACAGGCACCTTAATCAACAATACCCACGTACATAATAATATTTGATCGAAACCCAGGGATGAGGAAATAAAAGTACAAATAAACACATCGAAATAAGCATAAACGTGAACAGCAGAGAAAACATACAAAATAGCGTTACAAGACTCAGGTTGTAGGGGAAATGAAACTCATTGAAAAAATAACTACAAAATAATGACAAGCTAACTAAGTAAAGTGTAGAGACAAGTATATAACAAGATAACTACATAAAGTATATAGATATGAGTAAACACGATAAAATACTATCCCTAAAAACGGGATGAAGAGGAAGGAAGCGGAAGACCAAACCTGCCATCCGCGCACTGACCACGAGCCGCCGTAGGTCCCCCACCGAAGCAAGGCAACACAACTTCTCTTGCCAGGCTTGAGGTCACGGAGTCCGATGGGCCGCCTCCATGACGTCACACTTTGAAACCAGACTGTCGCTGTCGCCGTTTAACAGATCGCTGTATAATGTTTTCCTTACTTCAAAGGCTCTTTTATTCATGTGTTTGGCCAAGAATTGATTGACAACCTCACCAAATGTTAAGGACGATGTTTACTACGTTTTGTACAAATATCAGCTCAATTTGAGCAAATGGTATTGTTTCAGAGGCAAACGATCAACATCAAAAGCCTTTGAAGCTTGCCTTCTGAGAAAGGATAATAGGACAAGAACCACATCTGAGAATGGTTATTCCAAGAAAACGGCTAGCGAAATTTAATCCGGTTAACGGCTTTTGATTCTGTAATATCTGAAATGCAAAAATGATTCAGCGATTTTCTAAATTTTGCTTCGTTCTTTTATGTCCAAGGACGTTACACGAAAGAGGGCCAACATTATGTTCATAGCATGGGAGATGAAGCGAAACAACTTGATCCATTCTTGGTGGTCGAAGGATGGGCGCCTGTATGTAACAGAACTTAATGCATGTGGACGCGCATCGCCGCCAGGCAACATTGTCCAAATACATAACAAAGAAGACTTAAATGTACATTTCAAATGAACTTAAGTGTTTAAAGCCATTCTTGTGATATCTCGCGTGGTATTAGGACTGGATACTGTCTATATTTCGAAATATTCGAAAGTAGTACAATTCTTCGTTTTCTGTTTGACTTGATGTACTCTGTTTCTTATGTGGCATCTTGAACGTAATTAGCAATTTTCATGCATATTGACTGTATTTCGCTGCAGCACAGAGCCTACCACCAGAATGATGCCTGCGCACGTGCCATCAAGTACAATCCTGTCTGAGCCTGAGGTTCCTGTATGTCGCTATGCTAAGTATGGTTTACATCAATGTTGTTTTGAAACGCCTTGTACCCCAAGCTTGCACAGGCCAAAAAAGGCCTCGCCTGTCTTTTTCTGTTTGGTACAAAATCGTATTTCATTGTGTTAGCAACAGGCATAAGAGTGATTGTATTGCTAAACTGCCTTACTATTCATTGTACTTACATGCACATTGTTTCTTCCGGTGAAGTTCTCGCGCGACCAGTCCATTAATAGTCAAAGAAGTAAACGAGTGTGTGCATGTACTTGACAATAGTCTACCCTGGTAAGGAACTGTGTTTCATTCACATTTGTTCCTGTCTGTTTATTTTACCAATTTATGCCCGAGAGCTGGACCAGCCGACCTTTACAAGGTTTACTGGCATTTGTCACTAACGTGTTCACTACCTGCAAACGTACATATATGTTTAAAAACCGATTTCACATTATTATTTAAAAAAAGGTTCTACATACGTGCTTATTACATTGCTGTTAGTTTTCCGCTTACCCGTGTTTTTCCTGTTATTGTGTCTTCAGTCAATGATATATTTACATTGCTACCTGAATTTGTGATTAAAAGTAAGTAACCATTTTCCTATCAATGATCACATGACAAGAAAGATATACTGTGTATCTTTCCAGACATGTCATATCCACTTATTTCCAGCAATGCAAACTCGATGTTGATCGTGGGTTCTAAATAAACATCTCTATACTATCTTGTGTTGATTTGAAACCAGAGAAAATCAGAGTGAAAATCAAAATGTAACTCTTTTCATTTTCATTCGTTCAAATTATCGTTGCACATGCATGCGATGGATTATAATTGAAATATATGCATCAAGCCAGTAATACCCCGCACTTGTCGAGTGTAACTTCGGTTATTATTCTTACCAAGCAGCCGAAATTCTCCACAATCTTGTATTATTTATTAACATATACTCAGTTAGTTTATCCAGAACATTTTCCCGGTATGCATCTGGTATCCTTATATCTCAGTTTATTATTTGTACTCTTTATGTTATATGTTATATAAGTGTGTGTTGCTGAGGACATATTAATTTCTTGCATCTAATGCAGTGTACATTGTTTACCTTTATCACACTACGCTTATTGAATTATTGTCTCAAACTGTGCCAATGGCATCAGTGTTAATAGTACGACATGAACGTCTTGCTCATTTTCAGGTATATTGCCTCAATGTTCTGCAAAAGCCTAGTCTTGGGACGATACTTTTTAGTACTCCTAAACATCTATTATGGCGATAGACACTCAACAGTAAAGAGCAGCCATAGGTACATATAATCTTCGTAGATGTCCGATCGAAATCATTGTACATGCTCCTGGTCACCACGATCACTTTGTGAATGCTTTCACTCTACTGTCTCTCATTATTGTTTCATTCTTGTGTTAATCATACTGTAATCTTAGACACATCTCTACAATTTTATGTAAATTACTTGAATGTGACATTCATCCAAATCCAGGGCCTGCAGATACCTTCACTCAAAAAAACCCTCGAAATTTCTCCTGCTAACATACGTAGTTTGAAAAGTTCAGGCAAAATCGACGATATCTATTTTCTGGCTGATTCTGAAAAAAAAAATGAAATTCTCACTTTGTCCAGACATGGCCTGACAGTAGCGTTCCAAGTGAATTGTTGTTCATAGAGGGCTTTGGCATGCCCATTCGGAGGGATAGGACTGCAATACCCGGAGATGGAGCAGCTGCATACACGAGGGACTGGCTACCCTGTTCCCGTCGTGCTGACTTGGAATCAACAACCAGTGAATGTTTGTGGGTGGAATTCCGACTCAACTTTGGTTTAGTTTTATTAAGGGGATATTATATACCACCTGGTCATTGTGCCGCTGACAGACACTTATTCCTCAGTGACCCTGATCACTCAATCACAAGCGCTCTTGAATGTAACCCTAAAACACTCATAAAAGCTGGTGATTTTAACGACAGGTGTAGGTCTTTGGACTCTGAGCACTCGGAAAGTGATCTTGGTCTGGATTTGGTAAATCTCGTATCTTACAATAACTTATTCCAATTAATATCGGGTCCCTCCCGTACCAGTGATTTGACAGAGAGTCTTCTCGATTTCATTATTACCAATTCACCCGGTTATATCTTGAACTGTGGAATTTTGCCTCTGATGAACACGTCTGACCATTCGGTTGTACTTTGCACGATTTCTACTTCTCATCGCATAGACCGCCCCTTCAAACGTAAAATCTGGGATAACAAGAGAGCCGATTTGGAAAACTTTATTAGTATTATTAGTAATATTGTCCTTAATGCCCAATTTGACACAGGTTTCGAAACTTTTGATGATATTAACGGAATGGTGTTTTACTGGAAAAATCTCTTCACTGATCTCTGGAATCAATTTATCCCTTCTCGTGATATTCTATTGAGGCCGAAAGATAAGCCATGGGTTACATGTACGATAAAAAAGTTACTCAGACAAAGGGATCGCGCATGGAGACGTTTCATGCGACACAGCAGCAAAATGCGCCCCTTAACGCTCTCTGAAGCTCTCAACATGGAACGACCTTCACCTTTAACAAGCGCAAATGTAACATAGCTGACAATGCCCTCTGTTGTTAGATGTAATCGTATTTTTCCAAAATTCGCACTGAACTCGACTCAAAAGATATTAATCCCAAGAAATGGTGGAACCTTAGTAAAGGTCTACTCGGTTCCAAGCTTCACCAATCGATACCTCCCCTTCTTAAAAATGATACAGTTATTTTTAGTAATGTGGACAAATGTGAAATCTTCAATAAGTATTTTGCCAACCAATGTAAATTAACTCATGAAGTTATTCCTATGCCATTGCCTGAGTTCTTCTACCGAACTGAGGCTCGTCTAAACTCTTTTCAAGTTGATGAGATTAATGTGAAAAAAGTTTTACAATCATAAAGGACTAGCTCCGCAACGGGTCCTGATGGCATTAGAAACATGATTTTGAAGAAGACCGCTTCTGGTATTAGCCCTTCCCTCACAAAACTATTTAACCATTCCCTGCGCAGTTCCTCCCTCCCGGATTCTTGGCAAAAAGTGTAATGTATTTCCAGGGTTCAAAAAGAAACACAAGCAAACAAAAAGCAATTACAGACTCATCTCTTTACTCTGCAATGTCTCTAAAGTTTTCGAACGCTTAATTTATAATGTCTTGTATGAGTACGTCATGCGTTATGAATTATTGACCTCTAGAAATTCCGGGTTTCGGTCTAACAACTCAACAATTCATCAACTTCTCAAAATCCTTCATGACATATATAATTGCCTTGAACTGCAAAAGGAAGCCAGGACGGTTTTTCATGATATCAGTAACGCGTTCGACCCTGTCTGGCACGTGGGTCTCCTTTTAAATTAAGGCAGCTCGGTATTGAGGAGCCGCTCCTGAAACTTATCAGTAGTTATCTGACCAATCGTCATCAGTGTGTAGCAATCGGGGGCCAAACGTCATCTTTGCTCCCTATTCAGGCAGGGGTTCCACAGGGCTCTATCCTGGGGCCCCTACTGTAAGTTTTCATGAATGATATTGCTGTTGGGATCTCTTGTGACATCAAACTGTTCGCTGATGACACCAGCATATTAGAGATCATATTTGACCCTGCCACTTCTGGTAAGCGTATAAATATTGACCTTGAAAGAATCTTTGTTTGGTGCAAACAGTGGAAAGTTACATTTAATGCAACTAAGTCTCTAGCACTCTTGTGTTCAGCTAAAAACAACAAACTTGATCATCCACCTTTATTTCTTGGCGAATCTTTAATCCCGGAAGGTCTAAATCATACCCATCTGGGAATTAACCTTTCTCATAATTTGAAATGGAATGCTCACATAACTAGAATCATTGACAAAGCGAGGAAACGCCTAACTTTATTTTTTAGACTTAAATATAGGTTATCACGTAACACCTTAGGCAGACTATATAAATCCATGATACGCCCTATTCTGGAATATGTATGCGCCAAATTTGATAATTGCATATATATATATATATATATATATATATATATATATATATATATATATACATATATACATACTTACTGCCATACGGACACGGTAATGTGCATTCCCACTATTTTGTTATGAGACACACAAAACATACACACGCATATATATATATATATATATATATATATATATATATATATATATATATATATATATATATATATATATATATATATATGAATATATATATATACATACATACATACATCCATCCATCCATACATACATACATATAAACGCAACATGAATTGATAAGTAAAGTAAAAAATTAATCTGCATCTTCGTGGGCCTACCTCGAAGTACCGTTGCTGTGGTGGTGTTTGTCTTCCAGATTGTTTTCTTTTATATGGTTCTCTGTACTTGGTCTCGTCCTCTGTCTGGGCAGGGACGTGCTATAGATGGACTACCAACGGCGGGGCCCCCTTTGTACCATCTATGTTGCCGCTGCTCAAGTGATCGGGTGTTTAAGCGAGCACCTTCAGTGCTGAACAAACACAACTCCACGGTCCGCTTGGCGACCATGATATAAACGCGGCCAGGTCACGCGATGAAAGCGAGTATAATCGCGTCACCGACTGAAATGTGCAAAATTTTTCACCATGTTCCACATTTTTAAGTCAAAAATTAGCGTTACACCGGACTCAGCAACAAGAAATGAAACCACCATCATGATTCTACCGGCATACACTATCCATCTAAAACCACACTTTTTTGGCTGATTACGGCGTAAGGAGTTATTACGCACGCAGGTTGTCTAACTTTGCATCATTTTGGACAGAAAAAAATGAAAAAACTCCCTTTTATCTGCCGATTTTAACGAAAAACACATCGATGGACTCCCGCGGTTCTGATTCAAACGATGAGACTGGTTGCGCACGCATAAAACTCTCCGTTTTTGAACTTGGTACAATAGCACACCCGATGCAAGCCTGATGTAAGTAACCCGATACAACCGAACGGACTGAGCAGCGGGGATTAACCTGAGCTGCGCTTATGAACACGCTTTGTAGTCGTCGCGCCCAGTTGACCACTAACGGGATTAGCGCTCCTGTTGGCAGTCCATCTATAGCACGTCCCTAGTCTGGGCTTCTGCCTGCATGAGGGAGTCACATAGGGACGCCCCTTCCTTCTAAACTGGATATTGTCAATTTGTCAATGATAAAGTATGTAGCACTTTTGTTTTAAACACACGTTCTAACTCACTACGTGTACATACTTCAAATATATCATCGGCAGGGTTACCCATATCTATGAGCAGATCAAATAGTCATATTGGTCCTGAATTGCCACAACAGTGGGTAAAATGGATTATTTATGGTATAACCCCAACACCAAGATGGCAGGATAAGTATTCCTCACTACCAGTCACGATCCCTTGGTTTCTGACCACTCCAAAAGTGAGAAAAAAGCATTTGGGTTACAACTATTGGTGGTGGACGCCATATCAAGTTAGGCATACAGAGGTACATGGAAGATGGTATCCGCAATTAAATTGGACAAACATGCTATTGCAAATTCGAAGGAGCAACAAATCGAAAGTGCGGGTTTGTATTGCTGGTGTTCCTACATTGTGCTCTTTCATTCCGAAAGCTAACACACATCAGTTGCAAAACCTCGGGACTTTTTACATACGTCAAGAACATATATACGAGGTGGTAACCGTGGTTGTTGTTTGGTTCCTTTTGGACATTTACGGGTATTCCAGGTAAGATGGTCTTTACCATTTTAATGGACTAAGGCACTGAATGCAAAAATCATGACACAAAAATGTTAAGTGATGTATACGCTACACTGAGTGTTTTTGATTACCCTGTTGCAAAGGAAGCCAAGATTTAAATATGCTCTACATTTCACATCTGAATATTAACTAACGTACAAATTGTTGGCCACACATGTTCGTTTTTAGGGACACAAGAGAATTGAATGTTGTTATTTGAACAAAGCAAACTTTTTTATTTTATGATAACACAATACAGAATTAAGAAGAATGTATTGTTACTCTTTCCAAATGCTCATTATTGTGACTATTTTTTTTCACTAACATTCGCTGCACCCCTTTTCTGGCACCAACATCAAGCCTTATAGCTTCACAGTCGTCCCATCGTGTAAGTTGAACACAAACGAAAACACTAATTGGTATTTTGCATGGTAATTTTAGGTTGAAAAAGGTCGAACAGAAAATATAATATTGTCTTTGAAGTAACCTTGCCTCATTAAAACATATGTCAAAAGTGCTCAAATATGTGATCATATAAGAAGAATGTTGGTTAAGACTAAAGCATGGATAGCTTTTCCAGTTTTCACCCGGAATTATTCCCCTGAACAACAAGTTTGTGATAGAAAAAAGTACTCACTCTGTAGCCATGTTTGATTTTGTTTTGGGTCATAAAATTGTTGCCATCAAATATATATATATACATATACTTAGATTTATATATACATATATATATATATGTATATATATGTATATATATATATAATATATATATATATAAATATTATATATATATATATATATATTTATTTATATATATATATATATATTATATATATATAATATATATATATATATATATATATATATATATATATATATATATATATATATATATCTAAGGTAAGTTGGATGCCAACATTTTTAAAATGACTTACTACGTATAGCACAAATGCCATGAGGCCGTGTACTAAATATAAACGTATGCTTGCCTGTTACTTAATACACCAAAGACCCATGGGGGTATTTTTTATGGAAACTGTATGGTTCATCAGTAAACAATAGGGACGAATTATAACCTGCCATACATTACTAGTTTAAATTGCACCGTGGGAATTGGCATTTCACTGCAAAACATAGAATATATGCATTTACATAAATGGTCTTGCCGACACAATTTATATACTATCACCGTGAAACAAAATTTTAAAAAAGTGTTTGGAATAAATTATGCTTGGCCTTTGTGATTTATATATAAATATAAATACATATATATATATATATAAAAATATCAATATAAATATATATATATATATATATATATATATATATATATATATATATATATATATATATACACACACACACATATATATATATATATATATATATATATATATATATATATATATATATATATATATTTACATCACCTCACCAAGTTTGAGGATGATCTGGTCAATGGCACGAGATAGGTTGAGGAGAAGGCAATTAATCACATCCTGTGAATGTGTTGAAAGAATATTTTGATGAGAAAAAATATCCAAAGGGAGGTTGCTTTGAATATTTGATGCCATCTTTCGTAATCAAGTGCAGCGTGTGATGCACTTCATCGCCACTGTAGCTTGATCAATATATCCCAGTTTACAGGCAAGAAAATAACAAGATCTATTTGACTCAGATCAACCAAACATATCTCTCAGGTACATTGTATGTTTCTTGAATTGTTGGTGTCAGATTGTTGTTACGATACAAAGATTATTTTAAGTCGTCTGTTAACAATCAGAGAATCTTGACGCTAAACGGTCTGGTGCTACTATTACATAACGAACAGTGGGTAGCTAATTTGTGTCGGGAGAGATTGCCTTTGGTCAATAGTGTGTGCTTAGTATAGTTACTCAATCTACAGCAATATAAGATTGTGTTCTCACTTGACTACTCTCTGTGGACTGTGTCGTCAGGTGGGTGTGGTGCTGGCGTTTTGAAACAGAAGTATCTGGACATGGAAGTGATGTGATCAGTCTGTATATAATGAGCATGACATTTGACGCAACCTGAATCAGTGCCTTTGAATGGCACCCAATTAACATGGTTATTGTATTGCAAAAGATAAAACACAACTGTTTTAATACAAAAATCCACCAATAAAATAGCAACACTTCTATTTGGTTTCCAAATAGAAGTGTTGCTATTTTATTGGGCAATGTAACTTTTAACTTTTCTTTACAAAAGAGACCAGGATTATATTAAACAAGTTGGCACATAAATGTAGTTGATAAACATTACAGACAGGAAAGGTACGTGAACACACGCTTCTGAAGTCTGCTACAAATGATACATATTGACCTGGAATATACCCGAACGTGCTACAGCTTGAATCGACTTTATACGAACCTAGCAAAAATGACATATATTATAGACATGACGCTCGTCAAATCCGCTTTTATGATACATTGTCAACGCACAAGTTAAAAGCTTGCATGCATTTCAGTCTTAATGTCATTCTGTCTGACGTTTTATGAGTGTGTGTGTGTGAAATTTTGTGAAAGCGTGACAAAATGCAAAGATGCTGATGACTTCACATATAAACTATTATTGACACATTTACTAAAACATGTCAATATATTGACTTAATGATAAATAAATTATACACATATCGAATAGGGCGCGTTTTCTATTGTATCATATGTCGGCAGACATTACTTAACCCTCCTGGCGACCAATTTTGATAAAGGTTTACGTGATATGGATTCTAGCAGTTTTCAGCTTAATGGACCTAGAAGGAAGAAAGCATTAAAAAGACACCCCCTCCCCCCCAAAAAGGAATACACACTAAAATTCAGAGGAACTTTTAAAAACAATCTTGTTCAATTATTTACAATTTAAAATATATTGCACCTGAAGCTTTAAACGATTATATTATAAACGCAGCCACTTTTCAACAAGGGGATACTCAAACAGCTACCAAATTATTAGGGTATAGTCTATCATATAAAATTATCAGATATGCAAGTTACACCTCCGTTTTATTTTAAGGCCCAGACTAAACAAACACATTCTTGGGCACTAATATCCTTGCATTAGCCACACTAAGATGCATTCTTCGCGACGTTTAAGCATTTTTGAAAATTCTTGAAAAATACGAAAATAATCATCTGACATTTTTAAAAATAAACATTAGTTAAATATGAGTTAAATTATATTCATCCTTCTGTTTAAAGAAAATTGGCCAAAACGTCTTTTCAGAGGTAAGGTAAAAAATTATCAAAACACAAAAGAGTCCTACAAGGATAAAAAGGCATGCTTTTTTATATATCACTGAGACATTGCGTACAGACATACTACAAACGGACCAATATCCTACCGCCCTATAAACTCAGCTGAATGACTTTAGAAAAAGGCTGCATACGTGACACAGCTTAAACCTGTTTTGAGGAAAGGTTGCTGCCGCTTTAAAAACATGGACACATTGAGTAAAGACGTTTCTTACATGCGCTCTTCAGATTGCTCATGTAGTGTTTTCATTAAAGTTCTCTTTTCAGTCAGAAGTGTGTTTATTGTTGTAAATTTTCTCACTAGATTGTGATAATATCTCGACCGTTTTGAACCAGGAACAGCTATTATAAATATGAGATTTTTCTTTGTGACAGGAAACATTTTAGTTTTTATGGCCATTCTGGGTGCGACGGATGCGAGGACACCAACCAATATTTTGTTGTTGAATTTGGCGGCCGCGGACCTGATAATGCTAATGTTCTGCGTGCCTGAAAAGGTAACATAAAGCTAGTCTCATAGTAGAGCTTGTGTCTTATGAACACCTCATACTAGTGTTCTGTTTCTGCTCAATAAAACTGGGCCAGCGTCGAAGTATCCCACAACCCTCTAACATTTTTTGAGGCCAAAACGAATACAGCTCATGTCAGGGAATGATGTAATGCAGATTGATCATAATCATTCAGATATTACACAGCACAAAATTTAAGATACTGGTTTGAAAAGGTTATGGATTACATCGATCATATTATGAGTACTTCGGATGTGAATGGGAGCTTCCATATTACTATGTGTGCTTACTAATGCCAACTTATACGACAGGTGTCGTTTTGCCGAAGGGGGTTCAATTGTTGCTATGGGTCAGTTAGTGAGTTATAAAAATATTTTGATCAGCTGTCTGCTGGACATTATATTCCTATTTAAAAGACGTTTAATTTGTGCCAGTGAACGAGAAAGTACAACGCATGAAGATCGGAGTGATTCGATATTCACAAAGACACAATGACTCACAACTGTGAGTGGCCTCGCCGTCGACATGATGCTGTTTCTACAGGATTTTGGCGCAGTTACATTCGTTTTTAATTCAAATATATTTTTTATTTTATTTTTTACCAGTAAAAATTTATTAAACAATTTCTAACTCCTGATTTTTTTTTTCAACATAAGAGCTTCCCAGTCCATGGACCTAGTAGATTGACTGTTATGGAAGACAGGCTGTTAAAGTGGAATATTTGTCCACAAAGGATGAATGTCTAATATTAGTCCCTACCTAAGTGTGACATTGTGCATGGTAATAGGGTCATTACTCAGTTTGATTTGTACAAAACCAGGAAATGCTGTTCTGCCTTTTTTAATGGAACTAGGGCCATATTTCAATTATGCCACAATTTTGCGTTTTGAAAACAAGTAGGGAACAGAGTGAAGAACAAAAGGTTTCCGTTAGTCTGCCATGCCCTTAAACTGTATCTACACAGACGGTGGTTTATCTTTTCTGTATATAACTCTCGACGTCTTTGCCATGGCTTCAATTTTCACACTTTAAGATGGCATCATAAATTTGGAAAATGGATGTTGTATTGATTCAAACAAAAAGCTAAAATACAGCATTTAAGCTGCCGTGATTTAACCTGCTCTGTGGCCATGACAAAATTGCTCTCCCGGCAAAATGTGATTTTCTAACATGGCGCGTGGCATGTAGATTATACGAGGCCCAGCAGGGGTTTCCACCGAGCAGGTCAACACCAAATATATGGATGCATATGTTAATTTTTTTTGTCTTATGTCCAGCTCTGAATTTGTGTAACCAGGCATGGCAGCACCACGTCATAGATTGTGGGTTCCCTTCGGCGTCCTGTGTCTTTTTTTCTGTAATAAAAATTTATAAAGGGCGTTTCCCTACTGTATAATTGCCAAGAAAAATATGTTTAAAGCAAATAACGGTTAAGTATATATATAACATCTCATGCGAAATATCACTTCTGATTTAAATAAGTTTATCCACTGTATAGAGTAATTTCCCTAATTTGATGTGGTTTCAGTTATTCATTTTGCACATACCTACAATATGTTTATTGGTAATATTAAATATGTGACAAAGTATGGCTTCAGAAAGCTAGAATCAGCTCAAATTCAATCACAGTTTGCACGTCATTCCCTCATACTTAAAGTGAATGAAAAAGTATAATATGGCCACGACGTGGCGCGATGTAAAAAATATCAGAACTTTGCTGCATGTGCAGACATTGTAGATGATTGTCCATTTGGTAAAGAATGTCCAGGTACACGCATTTTTTTAGGTTTTGATTCCGAGGCCCTTTAACATTTTTGTTTTCGCGTATTCCAATCTATCTATCTATCTATCTATCTATCTATCTATCTATCTATCTATCTATCTATCTATCTATCTATCTATCTATCTATCTATCTATCTATCTATCTATCTATCTATCTATCTATCTATCTATCTATCTATCTATCTATCTATCTATCTATCTATCTATCTATCTATCTATCTATCTATCTATCTATCTATCTATCTATCTATCTATCTATCTATCTATCTATCTATCTATCTATCAATTATTCTATTTGTTTATTTTACAGCATCCATTCATTCATTTATGTATATATTAATTTATTCATTCATTCGTGTATCTATTTATTTTTATTTATTTCAAAAAATACTCTTTTGTTAAAAGCATTAAACATATGAGACCGATTCTCGCTATCATATCTCAGCAATTTATTTTTGATAATTTTCTCTGATTTGAAGTTGGCATGTTACAATTGGCTTTCAGGTTTGAGTCTATTCTAGAATCTTTTGTTAAATAAAAGGTGATAGAAGACTGCTTTAAAGGTGCATTATGGTACATGTCAAATTCCATGTGTGGTTTTATGTTCTACCTACGTCACATCTCATTTGGAGCTACTCTTGGGGGATTTTTGGTTGTTAGCATGGAGCGGTAAGTATACATACAAGTTATGACACTGAAAACAGCAAATCTGGGTACATGTGGGAATATTAATTTACATGTGTCCTATAACCGTGACTTCAATCATAGTTTTGCACATGGCACTTGATGTATTGAAGAGCGATGTGTAACTGGACAGGTTCATTCCATACAGAACATTGCCTTTGCCTGTCAGGCAAGCGCCGCAATGTTCAAGAATAGTTCAGACATGTATCGCCGCTATCGCCGAAATATATAGCAGACCCAGGTAAAGTTCATTGCAGATCACAGGAAAAACAACCCTACCCTTCCATGATCAATAACATGACTAAAATTCTACCAGAAGCAATGATACATAGAGCCAAGTGCGAAAACAGAAGATTAAGACCCCTCTCCCCCCCCCCCCCAAAAAAAAGTTTGATGCTAACAAATTAAAAAAGAAATATATATTCAAGGTGACACCATAAGCATCACTAAAAAGGAAATGTATGGCAAAAACAGAAACATTAATAGACTCAGGGAGGCAGATGTACAAACCGTATGTATTAAGGTACAGGTCAACATATTAACTCATCCGTGCGGCAGCACATCTTTGTCTATATTGTATTAAGTTGCCTTATTAGGTCCCAACGAAATTTTATTTTAAGAAAGACAGGTATACTTAAAGAAGGTGTACGGTGTTGACATGTTTAGCACCGTCAATGTAGTAGGGGAGCAATGTAAAAAAAATCAATATAATGGAAGTCAATCACGTTTCTGAAGACAGTGACATTTCTCGGTATTATTTATATTTGACATACGAACAGCTTTGTCACTATCCCATTCTTTTTGCCTTTCTGTGTTTCCGTTTTTAGTTATGTTTGTATTTGTCACCCAATGCGGGCTAAATCAATATGTGTAACTCAACATGCGTACAGAGCCAATGTCATCGTTTGGATAACTGCAATCGTCATTTCAATACCGGCGGTATTTGTAAAGGTAAGTTTTTGTCAGACACCTGGATCAGAAATTCAAAGTGGGATACGCAAAAGTGATGAACCAGTCATATAATACAAATACTGATTGGGGTCAGGCTTTTGGGTCAGATTTACATGCACACTTATGGGTACTTGTTAGTGTAATATTTGTAATGGAAACAGTACAGAACGATATGACGTTTTAAGGTGGTATAGAATAAAAGGTCAAAATATAGTAACGTATAATTGTTCAGATGTTCCTCAGTGTATGTATAACAATCAATGTTTCCATCAGTCACGATTCCCCAATACACACAACGACTTCGATACTGTTTTTTCAGATTGTCGCAAAGCACGTAACAGCCGACTGGAAATTTTACGAGTGCAGTGTCCCAATATCGAAAGCGAGACTGTTTTCACTGTACGTGGTTGTCTTGTTTTGGGCCTTGCCTATATTCATGCTTTTGCTGCTTTACACCAGGATATGTTCTACACTGTGGAACAGTGTGCAGTGTTCCCAAAATCTACAATGCAAAAATGCGTGCGTAATTTTCTGTAATCTTAATCCAGAATATGATATGTGCATTCACATCACCTTTTTTAAAAAAAAAATATTCTCAAGGTCAACATTTAATATTACAATTCCCATAGCCACGCCTAATATGAGTACATGTTTGCGCCCGTTTGGTACGTGAGTTACATGTGCCATTTAATTTCGTGGCACGTCTTCATATACTTTATATCGCACTCATTGCAGAACAGGTGCAGCCTACATTTAGTGCGCCTTTTTTTCCCCAAAATAGAGGAAAATTGGGATTTTTGTCCTGATCAACAAATATTAAAGCTTACCAATGTAAAGAAGCAAACCGTTCTACCGGAATTACAAAATAAACATATGAGTGTCATCCGAGCTTTAACAAAATACCCATCATGCTTACTGGCTCAGACACAAACGGACATGAAACGACATTTTTGCCTGAATTTCTCTCCAACCAGAATAATTATAGCCTTGATACTGAAGTTTAGACAGAATTGCCCCCCCCCCCCAAAAAAAAATGTTCAAGTACACAGTCACTTGTCTTTATATGTGAAGTTTATGTAAACAATTTAGGAACATGCTCTCATTAGGGCAATGTTACTCGTATGTCTATATATATGTATATATATATATATATATATATATATATATATATATATATATATATATATATATATATATATAGACATACGAGTAACATAGTATATATATATTTATATTATACGTGTGTGTATGTGTCTGTTTTTGTGAGCGTCAATGTATATACGGCCACCTCTATGGTAGTTTGATATGTAACGCTAATTGTCTAGATCATTTTATATAGTCTATCGGGACAAAGACATTCCTGAGCCAGTAAAATATGTTTTTCTGGAGGGTGGTACAAAAATTGTTTTGAGTAAAATGGAAGTTTCAGCTTCAAAGTCCCACATTGTGCTGGGTCTAACAAATATTGATGAAACATACCCCCAATAATAAATTCTTTTAAAAAATGAGTCAGAGACTTGTTTATTCCAATACATTTTTAAAAGCAGATAAAGGCTCAAAACTTTGCACTTTGAGGTAACTTATTGCACAAATATTGAGGTTCAAGTAAAGATCATAACAAATACTGTGCGGTAGGTTAAGATTCCAGTTTGATGTAGAAAACTAAAGATACATGGGTATGTACTGATTCTCACTGCACTAGCAATATGTATGAAACATATGAAGAGTGTTACGTTAGGGACTTTTGGTGGGTGGCCCGATACTAGTTTGATATATTTGTGGATGCAATGAAAGGTTTGCCATGCATGTTCAACGAGCAGATTTGCAAAAGAAATATTTGGGATTGATTTTGACCCCTGCTGATTGTCTGATAGTAAAAAAAAGTTGAACAGATCTACCAAAGAACTGCTGTTGTTCTGGTTGACAAATCTCTCATCATCCAGTCAAAAATAGTTCGGTGTCGAATGTCTGCCTAGTGCATAAAACACTTTCAATACAAACAGTTATAGTGTAATTTATGATTGCTTCAGTTTAGCATTGTTCCCTGTTGGAGATTGAGTGCAATCATGCCAAACAAAGCAGTAGTTGTGGCGTTGTTCGAATTCGAACCAAGATAGTGTTAAAAGGACGTGGTCATTTCTGACAGGAGCTTTGTTTCCCCCCCCCCCCCCCCCCACACATATATTTCTTATTGGAAGAGTTTATGGCCTCTTCATTAATTAACAAAATGAATTTTTAAATTGGTGATGTTGCGAAGTCACACAGCAAATGTATATTTCAGATATTTGACGACTGTAGCAGACAATTTCTCAATTTAGCCCTCAATGGCCGTAGATCAACTTTACAAGTGGAAGGCCATGTGGCACCCACATCGTAGAAGCTCCATTTTTCTATTCCATATGCCTGCATGGTGGTTCTTTAGTATGTTCATAAGTCTGTATACTTTTTTTAGATTGTATGGCTGTACAGATGTAATGGATGCGCCACTGTTGATACCCCGACAGTGGCGCCCCCGATGTAAATGGGGTATATCTTGCACGAATAAATAATAATAAAAAAAAAAAAATAATATATATATATATATATATATATATATATATATATATATATATATATATATATATATATATATATAGGCGTATATAATCATCTGAGACTTATTTACGCTCTCAAATGTTTACCTATTCAACAAGCAGGACGTTTGACAAGCCTAAGGTTCTGTTTTGTGGTCGTTGACAAAGTGCTAGATGGAGTAAAAGGTCTCAAAGAGAAATCACAGCCCATAAAGAAGGGCAAAGAAGTAGGCTCTGCACTTTCCACGCACTTCCTCTGTACACAATGTAGTTCTGTGGAAGCGCTACTGAGGGGAACGCACTCCAAATGCACTTCTAGGACCCAAGCTTTGACAATGCACTTTTGAAATATAGGTTAAATGACTGCAATGTTCATGCACCTTTGTGCACTTTAAGGACACTCACCTTTTAAGATAAAATGACTGAAATGATTAACGCACTTCTGACTTTGAAGAGTCTGCATGTTTGTTATCGAAGTCAGGACGTTGCAGATTTCAAGGGAAGTTTTTGCCATTTATGGCAAGCGTATGTGCATGTGAATTACATTGTTTATGCTACAGGGCCAATTACACTCAAATATAATGGCTCTGGCTACAACAGTGAAGGGGGGTCATTATCGCCGCTGTCATGTTAGAATTAGGGAATACAGCACGACGGGGCTAAATAATAAGAAACTTTGATGGCATTCGGGCCTGGTAGACCAGGGCTATCAAATTCCTGAGAATTCCGGCCCGTCGTGGTTTATTGATTCTAACATGACAGTTAGTTCGATAAATATGAAATACGCAAACAAAATCAGCTTGCGGCTGGGCTTACAACAGAAACCACAGCGCACACTTCCAAGTTCCAGCAGCGTGGGCATAAATGTGACGTAATCGTTTTGCTGGTGGAGGATCGCGCGTAATGTAGGAATGAATGAACCACACGAGCAAATAAGGACCATGAAAACTAGCTGAAGGACAGTATTATATACTCCACATTGTCTTTCTATATCTTTTATTACGCCTTCAAGTACGGTTGCATAAAGTGTAGCAGCCGGCCTTTGAGAAATATATCAGCTACATGCGTAAACACAGTTATAAACGGAAGCAATAAGTCAAAGTTCCTAAATCGCTTCTCACCTCCAAACTTTTGCATAGAACTAATGATTATCGCAAGGCATATCGCACGTACACCATTTCCATGATACTGACTTTGGGGTCTGCAAGCATGCATAACGTTGGTCAAAGTGATTGATCTTTACATTAGGCCTATAGGCCTAAACACATCGATATGAGTGGATATTTGATAGTTTCACACACCGGTACAAAGAAAGAGGAGTGTGCAGGTTTGTATCGAACTCAGGATGCTGTAGAATACAAGCGAAAATCGGGCAAGCGTGTATGCACGTCCATTACCTTGTTTACATCACAGGGCAGGCTATCCAAATATAATTGCCGTGGCTGCCACAATGAAACCAGGCCATTATCGCCGTTGGGCTCACTCCAAAATACGCTGCGAAGCATGGTGTGGCGCCGGGCACCAAGCTCATTATTGACCGGGAGAAATAAATATAGAATAACGACCCTTGCAAAATCAAACTTCTGGGATCATGCTGGATTTTGCTGGACATGCTGAGAAGTGCTGGAACTACGTTGCATTTTGCCGGAAAAAAGACTTAATTTTTTCTCGATTTTCTGGTTCTTTCTGCCAATGCTGGATACTGGTGAAAACATGCTGGGTTTTGGTAGAAAAAGAACTTAGTTTTTTTTCAGGGTATTCTCATTGTTGCTGGGGATGCTGGGTATTGCTGGAAACAGGCTGGATTTTGCTGGAAAGATAACTTAGTCTTTTCAGGGTTTTCTAGTTTTTGCTTCGGATGCTGGATAACGGTGGGAGCATGCTTGATTTCGCTGGGAAAGAACTTTTGCTGGACTATAAATTGTGCCAGTAAATTTCAGCAAACTCTTAACAGCCACAATCCAGCATGCCCATCAAAAACTAGGCAGTAACAATATTAACACTGTGCCGGATTCTGCTGGGCTGTCAAAGACTCAAGATTCAAAATTTTCTAAGTTCTGTACCCGGAGGCCTACTCCAGCAAAATCCAGCATCTTTAACAAAAAGCTAACATTCTAAAATTTTACAAGTTCTTTTCCCAGCGAAATCAAGCATGCTCCCAGCGATATCCAGCATCCGAAGTAAAAACTAGAAAACCCTGAAAAGATTAAGTTCTCTTTCCAGCAATACCCAGCATTCCAAGCTACAATGAGAATACCCTGAAAAAAACTAAGTTCTTTTTCTACCAAAACCCAGCATGTTTCCAACAGTATCCAGCATTGGCAGCAAAAACCAGAAAATCGAGAAAAGATAAGTCCCTTTTCCAGCAAAATGCAACGTGGTTCCAGCACTTCTCGGCATGTCCAGCAAATACCAGCAAAATCTAGCATGATCCCAGGATTTTGATTTTGTCAGCATTAGAAGACCACTGATCATAAACCTGGATATTTATTATGTAGCCCTAACATAAGTAAAGGTCCCTGAATAATCGAATTTGACATAAATTCTGATCTAAAGGTGTTGGAATTTTACATTCCAGTTTACTTGAATGTAATTCGGCGATCATAGATATAAATTTGGGTATAATTCAATGTATTGCCATTTTCAGACCGACCGAAGTTTACTGATTATTTCAGCCCTGTTACTCTCACGAGTTGGCAGGCCTACAAGACAAGGAGAGAGTGCAACATATGTATCTTTATCCTGTAAGAGATGGAATTTACGTTTGCTGATTGGTTGAATAATACGAGAAAATTTCAATTAATCCCTCTTTGGTATCCTTCCTGATCACCAAACAGGTAAATAAATTCTGTATACCTGTTTTCCGATCAGACTCGTGAATATTAATGAGCACCATCAGGGGTATACATAATTTAGCCTCGTTTTGGACTTGATCACCAAATAGGTATACAAATTCTGTTAACCTGTTTTGAGATCAGACTTATGAATAAAATGACAGATATCAGTAAAAAATTAGCATGCTTAAGTTGAAAAAAAAAACCAAAAATACCTTGTTGCCAAATCTAAAATTTTACATGTTATTAAATGGTTGATGTTATTTAATAATTTTTAATGTTTTTCGCATGTTCTTCAGTGGTTTTTGTTTCACATTTTTAGTCCTATTACAGGATAAAATTGTCACTACTTGTCTGTTTAGAGGATACAAAACTTTTCACGCGGGTATTTTCTAGTATCATGTGAACAGACACTAACTAATACTCGTATTTCCTTTCCTTTAGTGATAATATGCTAACATACACAAACCTAAAGACGTACATGGGCCTACCACATATAAAAGCTCCTTCAGGGCTGTTCCCACACTTGCCAACGTATCAGGGTCCAAAATCAGGAGGTTTTAAGCAAGGGAGTGCAATGACTGAGCGGGGGCAGGGGGAGAGAGCGGACTTTCCTCCCAAGCTCGGGTGATTTTCAAAAGTTAAACTTCATATGGTGTGTTC
>OZ026626.1:16770761-16780761 GCA_964020975.1 Hermodice carunculata | reverse complement strand
GACAATTGCCCATTCTTGCCCAACAGAAGAAATGGAATTTCACAAAGCTGCAAACTTTTTCGGCATTTGATGCCGAACTAGTATGGTTGTCCCATGGTCTGTCAACATGCTAGGCATTGCGTTCACGTAGTGTTGCACAGTGCATTCAAATTGCTTGTGAAAGTGGAAAACAAATCTTCCATTTGATTTTTATTTATACAGGTAATAAAAATGCTCCTGTTGATGCTAACCATCTTTTTCCTCTGTTGGACCCCCAACATTGTATACTCGTTCTTGCGTTCGCATGTTACGGTAGCAATGGGGAATTCCCATTATCCACTGAGTTATCTACCTGAGGACAGACATCTGACACGGGCATTTATCTTATTATCACTCAGTAACAGTTCTATCAATCCTATTATATATGCTTTTGCCTCCAGGTAAGTTAATGTTATTTTAAAGTTATTCATATTCTTAACGTTCGTTTAAGCGCTTAAACCACATTTTCTGCACTGTGCTTGTATACCTGGATTCATATAGGTAAAGCAGGAACTTTGGAATTAGTTCATAGGTTTAAACACAAGAACAGCTGAATATATGTCAGTATTTCCGTGTAAACACATTGGAGAGTTGTCTGTCACTCTGTAATTTTTAAGCTTCAGATAAAGAACGTCAATTGTCGCTGATCAAACATCCCGATGTAGGGCAACTTATTTAATACAGTTATTTCCTTCAACTAAAGAAATCTGGGAAAAGTTCTGTAGTGTCAGTTTAATCAGGAAAAAAAAAAAACAACAAACAAACAAACAAACAAACAAACAAAAAAGTACCAGTGTGGATCTTTGAAGCGAGTGACATTATCTCTATGTTTGGTGTGTTTCATTTTTTGTTCGTTTGTCTGTTTGAGTCTTTCACCTTCAGTTTAACATGACATCGGCAAAGGATTGAATTGTATTCAAGCTAAAATAAGCTAAATGGACATTTCAGACCATACTTTCCATCTCTCTCTCTCTCTCTCTGTCTCTGTCTCTCTCTCTCTCTCTCTCTCTCTCTCTATATATATATATATATAGAATGTTTGGCAGAGAACGCTGTCATGTACCTCAAATTACAAAAATCGTGGTGATTGTGATGGAATATATGCTTGTACCTATCAAGCAATGAAACATCATGTCCGGAAGCAGGGGGTTTCCAGCCAACATGCCCCCTTGCAATATAAACGAATGCAATATGTCGTTATTCATGCCAGTGCAACGTATCACTGTTTCTTGGGAGCTTCCAGATGTATTTTATGCAGCAAAAGGCATTAAAGACATTAGATGTGAATGATAAACTCGCGAGTGAGCGGGAAAAATGTGAAAGGATTGCTTATCCATTGATGTTTTTTTTTCGAGATTGATTTATTTGTTTGTTTGTCTGTATCTCTTATTTATATTTTATTTATACCGCCTGACGTGATTCATACTGTTCCAAGAAGCATGCATAATTTTAATTGCATGTGCGCGTGCGTGCATGTTTATTTTTACAAGTACCTAAAGAATGTGTACAGCAAGAAATACCAAATTAGGTGAATGATAACTTGAAGACATCAAATTTTAGGAAGAGCAATACATAATGGCTACCCGTGTTTATTTTTCGAACCATTAACAGGCAAATTCGAACAAGATACAGGGAAATTCTCAACTTGGGATCCCGAAGAAAGAACACAGAAAAAGAGGCAAAGACAACAAAAACAGTAACAACTACCGACAGTATCTGCTCAAATATGCCATGAGCATACGCATCACGGAAGCTGCATGCTGATAGAATGTTTGAGCTATATCAAACAGAAGTGAAATGAAGAAATTGTGATGTGCAAAGCAACATGCCTGATGCCGATCCAATAGCATCACTGCTATTTCAGTTGCAACCATCAACTCATCTGCTCATAGGAACCTGACCTCGGACGTATGATATTTCTGAGCAGCAGCAGTTACCAACCATTTGAGTAAATTATATGACCACATGCAGTATCAAATGGTTGTTCTTATGGCTCAAAAGGGCTCAGTGCTACAACGACATACACTCGCATTATGTTTCATACTTTCAATACACACTTTGACTGGCTGGAAGTAGCTTTGGTAATAAACATTAAACATGTATTATATCACAACTGGATGCCGCTAACCTTTTTTCTGAAAACATGTAAAATTAATCGGGGTATGATGTTCTGAATAAGTTTCAAAATATGCTCACCTAAACGCTATCATATTCTAGTCTTCCCTAGAACCACTTCCTGGTCGTTATTACTCTTTTACCATAGTCAAACTTTATAGGCTACAGAAGCTTACCTGTCACTGTGCAACCTATATAACCATAAATAATGTATTGTACATATAGTCCACGTTCATCTGTAGTATTTTGACAAAGGCTGTAGCAGCTTAAATATAGTAATGGGTCTTCAGCAGTTGACTACTCACAGCACGTTTCTGAACCTGTACTCGTATATTTCTCTCTAAGGAGCAGCTCCTTGTCTAAGCTAAATTTGAGTAATAATAACCCACATAATAATGTATAAATATGAAGGTGGCAAATGAAGAATTAGCTAAATTAGGGACTGTTTTTGTGTCTTTTTGTCAATAACCACTTCCTTGTAATCATTACCCAATTCCGCAGTTCGCACTCGTTTACTCTCCATAAGCTAACCTGTCCCTGTCTAACCTATATATATGTGTGGAAGTACTATTGTCCATATTGCATACATTTCTCTGTAAAATTTTGACATATGCTGTACTAGCCACAATAATTCATAGGGTCTTCAGCGGGTTACTTATCAGAACATGTTTCGGAGTCTATACCCGTACATGTCTCTCTGAGTAGCGGCTCCATGTCTTAGCTAAATATTCAGCAAAGGCAACTCACACAATAATGAATAAATATGAACGTGGCAAAATGATGAACTAGCTAAATACGTGCAGTTTTGCTTATAAATGCAAATGTTCGTTATGAAAAAAGAATGCCTGTCAAACAAATGATAATTACTAAATTTGTAATTTGTAAAGAAAAGGTTCAGATAAGAACAATTTGCCTCACCCCTGAAATAGTATGTACCCTTTGTAGCTGGATAGCTAATCTAGCTAAACCATTATTATATAGCACAAGTTCAGATAAGAATCATTTGGTTTAGCAATGGACTAGTATGCTCCTCGTTTAGCCTCATAGTTCAGCTTAGTCCAACCACCTGCCGCGCATGACTGAAGTAGCAACAAACTGATGCATTACATTCAGTCCCAGTGTTTATCAAGTTAACAGTTACTGCTAGACACCTGCACAAGCATAGGGATACCTAACAAGTATTGTAACAGTTGACATCCTGTAGCGGAAATGTAAAACATATAATACTTCAAACAGACCCAAATTCGCCACCAATGCTTTTCCCTGAAAATGCTATAAAACCAGTACTGGATATGATAAAGTTATTAAGCAAATTTTTACTATCACTGGGAGCTATCAGTCCTCCAATACAACGGTCATCATTGGATTAGTTGGAAGAGCTAAGAGATCAAGCTTGGTCTAACATTGTTGTTGCAACAAGACTATTTTGTGACCCCTGCTACTGGTCAAGTCTTCATCTTTGCCAGACTGTGACTACCTACCTTGTTTGTTCTGCTCTCATGACCCACTGCCCCCAGCTGGTCTACGTAGATCTTTGAATAACTAAACACGGCTGGCCTCAGCTAGCAAACTCTGTAAACAGACCCTTCTCTTGTCTTCAGGTTCATGTGACAAGTTGTTCACACTCAATCAGTTAACTGACTTTAACAGACCATTATATGCTCTAAAGGTAGATATTACCAGCTGTCCACAGCTAGGCAGCTTTTTTAACAGACCCCCCTCTGCTCTACACAATGATAAGACCAGCTGCCTTTAGCTGGTCAGCTTTAGGAAGAGACTCTTGTCTTCTCAGCAGGAGGTAAGCCTCGCTGTCGTCAGCCAGTCAGTGCCTAGAACAGACCCTTTAATGCTGAAAAGTTGGTAAGACTGACCTTCCTCATCCAATCAGTGGTCAACCCAGACCCTGTTGGCTTTACAGGTTTGTAAGACAAGCTGTCCTCAGTCAATAAGCTACTAGAACAGATCTTTGCCTGCCCCACAGGTGGGAAAGACCAGTTGATCTCAGCCAGGCAATGCCTAGAACTGACCCTGGTCTGCTCCACAGGTTGCTAAGACCAGCTGTCCTCAGCAAGTAGGTGCTCTGAACAGACCCTTGTCTGGACCATAGGTAGATTACACTGGCTGTCCTTAGCGAGTCAGTGCTTGGAACAAACTGTTGTCTGCTCCACAGGAAGGTAAGACCAGCTGTCTTTATCCACTCAGCTCTTAGATCAGACCCTTGTGTGCTCTGCAGGTTGATAAAACCAGCTGTCCTCGACTAGTCAGTGTTTACAACAACAGGTACGCAGAGTTGTCTTTATCATTACATGTATTGACTCTGCAGAGGTGCTTGTCCTGAAGCTGTCCCCACGTGTTCTCCCTACAGGCTAGGATTTGCAGCCAGGTCACTACAATTTATGCCAAATAATGTTGTGACTTGAGAACTCGTCATCCCAAACATGTGCATTAGTAAAAAGCTTGATAAATAACACATTAGTTCTAGTTTGTATCCAATACATACACTGTGAACCTTCATTTTGATACAACGCACACTTTTCACTTCCTAAGAATAAAATGAATTATTGTCATGGAATGATGCAACATTAATCATGAATTTTGTTCAAAAAAATGCAACAAGAGGGTGCACTTTTCATCTAACAAGGAAGTCCCAATTAAAAAAAACAACAACAAAAAAATGTCCATCATTTCGTTCACTCTCAGAGCAAAGTTATATTAATCCCACAATATTATAGTTTACTCATTTGAATATTATCAGACAAATAACAAATTGAGAACAAGCACTGGTATAAGCGTGTGTGTCATCCCCATTCATTTACTTGTATAAATATTGATCAAGTTTTGAGAAGCTGAAATGCCTTCATAATCAATGAATTCCTCCATCAGGTGGATGTTGAATTATGTTGTTATACACTTAAAGTATGGAACTACCTTGGAAATAATGTGTATTATCTGTAAAACTGTGGAGTACATAATTTATTACTTTGAAATTATGAAAATAGCTTCCTACAGTGGCATGGCACGCTCACACTATAACTCAAAACGCCTTGTACTACTCAAGAAAATGGCCAGTTTAGTATATGTGAGCTTTCTTTCAGAACCACTCCTTGGTTGTATATGTGTTATATGTTTAGTATATGTGAGCTTTCTTTCAGAACCACTCCTTGGTTGTCATTACATTATTCTGTAGTCCAAACTCTCTACACTCGGTAAGCTTACTTTTCCCCATCTAACCTGTACACAAATCGAAGTACTTTTGCCACGTACTCGTGTAGCATTATGACAGAGGTTTCAGTAACCTCAACAGATGTGAGTGTCGTCAGTGGGTAATAACTTTGAACATGTTTCAAAGCCTGAACCTAATTAAAACAAAAACAATCGCTTGCTATCATCGAATCAGCTGTAAATTCATTTTAACAGATAACTGTCACTCTTTGCAATACCATATGGCTTTACAGGAAGCCAATTTTGACTGTTTTAAATCATATAAGAAGTACAAAATGACGCAATATAACAGCCATGATAGTTCCAGCAAACCATGATAGTTCCAGCAAAAATGGTAGTAATCTGCCACTTCTGTCAAAATCTTGCAGAGGTATGAATAATTCCATCTACAGTGATGGGGACTCTTGCACACCTTGGTAAAATTACGCATTATGGGCTTCATTTTAACGAATAAGGCAAAAGGTTTCTGCACTGAAAAATAGAGCTTCCTAAATCCACGTTATTTTTTGAGTGAAGATAAATTTATTTTGGGGAGATTTTTTTTGTCCTTTTGGGGCAGTTAACCTAGCGTTAAAGAATCCACGATATGTGCTCTTTAACCTCGTTAATCTGAACACCTTTGTGCTCCAGTGAGCTGTTCAGAATAATCGAGCATCTGGATTACTGAATCACTATTACTTGAAATGAACAAATCTGTTACAAGAGAACTGTTCAGGTAAATGAGACATTCGGATTAATAGTGTCCGCATTAACGAGGTTGCACTGTATCATTAGGCACTTAAAGCTAGACCGTCATGATAAGGTAAAAAGTGATTACAAAACTGACTAACTGCAATAACCTAGAGTGTACTGATATTATCACATTATCTACAACATGCCAGGATGAAATATACACTTACAAGTGTTTACATATCACACATTCAAGCATGATAACCACAAGTACCGATACAAATGTGGCAGCTCTTTAGCATAATATTGCCATGTCTTTATGCCCTTTAGGCGTTCTAATTATGAGTATAAGTAACAGAAAATTCCCTTTGATCACCGGCATCTGCTTATTGCAAACTGGTTATGACGTTCTGACTGAGATTTTGCTGCCATTCACAGCGGTGGAAGTAAAAACCTTATCAACACAGACGTGTGCCTATAAGGAAGTAGTGTAGACCAGATGGTCAATCTAAATGTCAACTTCCTCTGTGTACGCCCTCTAACACTCAGAGCCAACAACCATTAAATCCAACCTGCAAATTCCAGCAATCACCAGTGAAGTTGAGGTGATGTGCAATGATAGGATTCTATCCATCTTGACTGAAAGATGGGCCTGTTTCTTTTTGATCTTCATACTCCACAACTATCTATTTCAGCTCACATATATGTTGCCAGGATTAACCCTGCAGCCTTCTAAATCTACTGATGTCCAATTTCCCGAAACATCATAGCAGCATCTTAAATCACATATGCTCATCTGACGATTGTTATACACGTTACCATCACTCTCATGGACTGTAGGTCATAATGTATGTAACTGTGTAGAAGAAATGGTCTGTTACAGACCCCCTTTTTCTTCTGTTCTGCAGGAAATTGTTCATGACACACTAGTAGGCGTATATCAAAATAAATTACAGATCAAAATGTTACCCTTTATTGGACAGCGCTGATGTGCACATGGAGTCGTCTAAAGCATTTATCAAACAAACTGGGATCGCAAAGTCCGTGCAACATAAGCTTACCCCAAATGTGTAGAATACAGCAACCATACAAAACATAGATCTTGTTTAAACATATAGACCCCTTGATGAAAAACAAAATTTAAAATTGCGTGAAATGCAAGACAATATATCACACAGATTAGTAAAGTATGTGGGGTGACGTTCATAGCTGGCCACAGCGATAATCTGAATTTTGTCTTCCTTGACCATGGTACCACTGTGACTGTGTTCGGTGGTTTTATTTATTAAAATTGGGGGTCCAACAGACAAAAAACATGGTTAGTATCAGCAAAAGCATTATATTACCTGTAAAATATAAACAAATGGCAAAGTAAGTTCATCTTTACCAACTTTTTGAGCGGGTTGTATGGCAGTTTATAAACTTTTAAAGTAAATTTCCGTGTCTGGTGATGGTAAATGTCATTCCTCTCTGAATCGAGAATCAGCTATTATCCCTTGGAAGGTGTGCTTAAGTTCAACACAATTATATATACGTGTCTCTCTAACATTATAAATATTATGATGTCAAGACGATGGTACTGTTAAATTGTTTCCCCTGCCAATAATCAATGGGTTATATATATATATATATATATAATTATTATTATTATTATTATTATTATTATTATTATTATTATTATTATTATTATTATTATTATTATTATTACATTATTGTCATTATTATTTATGTACCACAGCTGTCAATGCAGTTCATGGTTCTCCGACACTGTTGCCCGGCCATATACCTGCTGCAATACGTGTCATCAAAGTGTACCTGAGTGTTTTGGGTGGCTGTTGGCTGGCCGCTCCTGCAGCGCCGCCGAACGGATGCGACCTGTTGGCTGGCCGCTCCTGCAGCGCCGCCGAACGGATGCGACCTTAACTATGCGTAAATTAAAGGCCCTTCCTTCACTCCTGTCAAGGCCGGTTTGCGGCCTGGCATGTTCTACCTTGACAATATGATCGCCCCTTCATTTATTTTTATAATATTCATTAGCAGTTTTGTTTTATAAGTAATTAAGAACGAGTCTTAATAAAGACTCCCTGAAATCAGAACTTTCATTTTTCTCTATACATTCGTATTCGAGGATAAGTTTCGATGTCACTTGTCTTGGCAATTCTTGAAAACTGTCTTTTGCTAGATCTGCACTTTTTCTTTGCTGGGTTGAAATATAATAATGACATGTGGGTAACGTTTCCCCCTTTTGCAGACGTTGGGGTGAGTAAGCCTATTTTGAAATTAATTATTCCTGTTGTGCAGTGGTCGTGCCGTCTTCAGACGCTTTGCCCGCTTCAATATTTGGGCAGCTCAGCAAAGGAATGCTGCGTTATTCAAAAAAAAAAAAAAAAAACCTTCGTGCTGGCTGATACTCTTTAGACAGCACAGGGTCTGAGGGCCGGATATACTAGGGATCACGCATAGAAATCTAATATTGGGTCAAATGAAGGACTCCTTAATGAAAGGGGATCTCTTTTTATGTGAGTTTGAATCAGTGCCAAACTTTTCGGTAACTTTATCTAAAAGGTCAGATGAATCCTAACTGCTACTCAACTAGGTATGGCTGAAAGATCTGACCTCCCGTTTTATAGCCTCAACAGGATTTTATTTCGGGTGGTGGTGCAGTGTGCACATTGATCAGAAAGCGCGAAAAAAAGACTCATGCTGGTGCATATTGGCCTAGGACCACCGATTCGAGTGTGCAGGTAATACGGCTATAGACTTAATTGTGCCCCAGGCTTGGTGGACCACATACTGGAATAGCGTTACTTCCTTCCTAGCTTCACATTTCCACGTAATGCAAAGGATCCATTTGACAATCCGTGATCACTTGTTCATAAAGTAACACTAAATTCGCTGCCAAATCGTCCTGTCTGTTAATGTATGCCAATATTGGAAATTTCAGGATCAGAATAATTAGTGAATTCTGAACCTGAAACTGTAACTAGAGTACGACATAAAATTATGCTCTGCCTTTTTTCCCTTATGAAGTAACACACTTTTACGTGCAATGATAAAACGTTAATTTGTTATGAATTTCTGCATTTACATTCACAAAAAAGAGCTCGGTCCCATAGCTGGACGATAGATTTCATCATGAACAAAACTAAAATCAACAAATGTAATACATTGCGGTTAACAGCAAACATATAAGCTTGATTATCCCTCCATTTTTCTTCTCTCGCAGATAATGTGCAACCAGTCGTGGCTTATGGACACAATGTATTGAAATTAAGTAAGATGAATGGAGACATTCATCTTTTCATATTTAATTGTTACCAAGAGCGAATTCTGGGCAATAAGTTTTTTCCGTCTCAGTGAAACTGATGCTAAACAGGGTACAGCCGCAAAGCAATAATTCTATTTTATTTTGTCACATAAACAGTGCGGGCTTATTTTCTCCTTTTGTTGCCAGCTCAACTGACACATCAGAAATACCAAAACATGGCAGGCCCACAGTGTCTTTTTATCTCTGGCGCAATGGATATATCTTGGGTGTTAAATGGTTAGACTTGAATGATTTGGGCGGAAAAACTGCTAAAGTTTGTAGTTAATGAAGATCGCTTCAGAGGTTGGGCAAACCTGTATCAAACCACCAGTTGCCTTTTCTGTGTGACTGCATGTCCATAGTCAGAGGTGACATTTGTTTCTTCACTTTGGTATTGAAAGCTGAATCTTGATGTTTCCATAACTGTTGAATATAGATCACCCTTCTCCTGTATTTGACTTTCCTCTCATTTAAATCGCAGTTTCACATTTATGAATGTGTGTGTGCGTGCGCGTATTGAGCTCTATGATCATTTGGTTTTAACAAACTTGAGAGAGAGAGAGAGAGAGAGAGCGAGAGAGAGAGAGAGAGAGAGATACAGAGATAGATAGATAGATAGATAGAGAGAGAGAGAGAGAGAGAGAGAGAGAGAGAGAGAGAGAGAGAGAG
>OZ026626.1:16708261-16768261 GCA_964020975.1 Hermodice carunculata | reverse complement strand
AATCTCAAACCAAGACCATGTAGTTTTGTACTTCCCCAGTGGTATATTCACGATGCATGAATGTGGCATCAGACAGATGTCAAAGTGTCAGTTAGTTTAGTCAACGCATCTTGTGAATTATACAACTTATCTGTACGTATTAGAAAAAGGTCACAAGCTTTGAATTTGATATAATATAGTTTGTATTCAGTCTGCAGGTCAACATTTAATCATATGCATACAGGAAAATACACATATGACACTATAAATGTGGAACAATATACAAATAATGGCCTGGTCGGAGGAAAACGTGGACAATTGTGAATCTGGTCGCAATTTATTTAACTATACCGAAAATCGGGAAAACACGGTCCTTAACATTACAAAATTGATTATGTGAAAAAGTAACCCAAAACGACCTACGCTTCAAGTTACACGCCAAACAAACTCGGGAAAAATATTCCTCACCATCAGCATGTAGAGGTCAGTGCAATTTACACAGCAAATGCACAACTCAGTATCACATAACAACAGGACTTATAACCAGAAAATATCCAGTATTAGAATGCACAGTACATCAAATCCAATTTATATTTTACTCTCAATCAACGGCAAATATATATCTGCTCGACGTAAGGTTTTCATAATAGGCCGAATGAACATGAACATCCTCTATAATATCAAAATAGTTGTCCTTCACATTGTGCATATATAATACTACGTTTTATGACAGTTAAAAAAAAGACATTGCCGATTTAATTTGCATAAAACATGCATGTGAAAAAACTTTCTTATAACATAGATATGAAGTCTTTGTGAATTGTGAAAAAATTACCCAGTTCCACTGTTGCGATACCCACCTTTTAAATATCAGTAGAACTCAACAAAGATTGACAACAAGGATACACCGTATATAACAATAACAATATATTAACAATCAAAATCAGTACAAAGTAGGTACACTTATCTCCACTGGTATTTCAACAGTCAAACAGTCTTAGATAAATCCTAGTCCTTGGTGAAATTATCCACAGGTACTGTACCACAATTCCAAGTGCTATGACAGGTGCCAAATGATTTGGCATAAATCCCACAGAGGTACGATTTTGATCAAATGATGTACTGAAAAGGTCTGATGCTGATCCAATCCTACAGAGGTACAGTTTGGTTCCAACGTTGTACAATGTACCAGTCCACTCAAAGACAATGTCCACACTCCACAGTTGCAAAGTATAAATGGGTAGCACCAAATATACAAGTCTACTCCAGGCACTGTCCACACCCTACAGGTAAAATGTAAATAATGTTTCACAGTCCCAATGGCCTGTGACAACTCACAGCTTCTGTGAGATCCTTCAGAATTCTCTCTGTTCTTCTCTGCTTAGTGAGAAAATTTTCTGCTTTGGACACAGATCACAGTGCAATTTGAGATCTGCCCGGATCACCTCACATGAATGTAGGTCAACATTCCAGCTGATTCCACATGTTTACAAGCTCCAGGTGAGTCCTCCACAAACAGACCAACTCAGTGACTCTGCAGTGATCCTGCACAGTATTCACTGAGCTCACTGACCCAGCACAGACAGAATGAATACAGTGACCTGTCCAAGTGAAAACAAACAGCCATGCACATTTTCATAGCATCAACACAGGCCTCTGAAAACTCTATTGTAGAGACATTTATATTGGATTATTTTTTTCTGATTTGGTATGTTGATAGTCTACGGTTGTAGAAATTGGGACTGAAATGAACTAGTGTATGATATTCCTCTCATATTTGACATACTGCTAATTTGTCCCATTGGGTTAAATTGTACAGCCAAAAAGGAGGACAGGGGTATTCAAGGATTTAGCAATTTCAATGACTTGACTGCTAAAAAAAGCAAAGTAGCCGTCTCAATGCCATCAATGTTTTCTCAATAGTTGAAAGAATGGTGTCACCCTGGTTTTTGGTCAATCACAGGAAATTTTGCTTGACATAAATCCAGTGTTAGTAGTACTTGTTATGCCAAATGATGGCAGAGGCAAAGGAGCAATAGAATCATATTGTATCACTTTCTGAGCTGAAGACAAGGGAACACAGGATCCATATTGTATCACTGGCTGAGCTGAAGGCAAAGGAACACTGTGCCCTCATTGTACGACTGGCAGAGTTGAAGGCAAAGGAACACTGGGCCCTCATTGTACGACTGGCAAAGGTGAAGGCAAAGGAACACTAGGCCAACATTTCACCACTGGTTGAGCTGAAGGCAAAGGGACACTGGGCGCACATTGTACCACTTGTTTATGCGTCATACGAAATCGTCTATTCAGGTCACCGAATGTAACGTGAAAGAATTCGATTTCAAATATCTGATTTCAGCTTGTCCCATGGATAATATCTGACGGATTCGTCTATCAAAAAAAAAAAAAAAAAAAAAAAAACACAAAAAAAAAAAAAAAAAAAAAAAAGAAAAAGAAAAGAAAAAGAAAAGGTCATGTTGCCCTGCAGCCAAACTCCGATTATCAAGAAATGTCCAAGCCATACTGCCAATTTTCAGCAAATCGGAAGTTCAACCTTTTTTCACGAATCTAAAAAGTGACATACATAACCATAAATTTTAATCCTAAAGGATAGAGCATGACCAACGCTGTATTAGGTTGTTAGATTGTTTAGGCAAAATCAGGTCAGTCTTCGGAAATAACATTGTTGTATGTCCTACCTGACGATATCCACAATTCCAAGTCACTTTCCAAATTGAAACAAAACTTGAAGCAATTTAGGTTTGCCACTTATAATGGTCAACCCTACCTGGCCGTAGGTGTTCGATTTGCCAATATTTGTGAAACAGTAGTTACGTCTACGTTAGCCAGGGTGGCAAATGTATTCAACGTTGATATCAGCCACTATCCTCATCAGAATGTGGTCACCCATTTGGAAATGCACTTTACTTCCGTTTTTTTTTTCTGCCAGCTACATGCTGCCCCGGGTTAATTTATTAAACGCTATCGTCGATATGGACGTTCCATCGGAGATAAATTAATTCATATATGTGAGGACGGAGTGGTCGAAATTATGTTACTCGGTAAGAAATAATTAAAGGGTAAAGCAAACTCGAAGTAAGTGTGTGGGTTTTTTTTTTTTTTTTGTTTAGTTTTGTTTTGTTTTGTTTGTTTGTTTTTTGTTTTTTATAAAACCACGAGGCTCAATTTCTAAGCTCTGAGCTTATTATTTTTTTTTTGTGAATAAAAAACATGATGCACATTGAAATTTGTTTTAATCTGCTCTTCATAAATATGTTCAAGTATAATATGGGTAAGAATTGATTATGAGCTCCGTATGTCGTATATCCGTTTTTATAGGCGTAGGGACAATTGCAAAATGTATTCAACTGGTATATAGTTGATATATATATGATTATTGTTTTTTATACCGACACCGATATATCGGTATGGGCAGAGTTTACAGAGTTCGATGCCGGAAAACATTCGAATCGGGTTTAAAGGGAAAACCAAACCAACCTCCCAACTCCAAAAAAAAAAAAAAAAAAAAAAAGAATTAAATAGTAATGAATGATTTAATTAATTAGAAAATAAATAAATAAATAGATAAATAAATAAATAAATAAATGAATAAGTAAATAAATAAATAAATAGATAAATAAATAAATAAATAAATAAATAAATAAATAAATAAATAAATCAATAAATAAATAAATGAAAATAAAAAATAAACCGCAGCTTCACTTGTGTTTTGTAAAACTTCTTTACACAGAAAACTATACATGCAGGGAAGGTCAGAAAGGCTAGAACATGTAACAAACACGGTCCAAAGTTAATTATTATTTCCACTTATACCCAACTCTGTTCATGCGTAAGCATATGAGCATGTCAGCTTTTTAGGAATTCAATGCCGCCCTCCAGTCATTGATTGTCAAACCCGCGATACTGAGTACTCGTTCCCATGGAACGCTCGCACAAGGATTTTACAGGTATTTCTTAGCTGCTTTGGCCAGGTGAGAGAAACGGCATGATCCAGCTTCTTTCCACCAAACTACTGGATTGACATTACGTTGGGCTCTAGGGGGAGTTAAGTGCTCTTTCAGTTCACTTGTTTCAGTGGAAATATTTTGGCTGTCTTCAGATTGATTCCAGATTGATAATTTTGCCTGGCGCGGAATATCTGTAGCGCTGGGGCTTGTCATGGTTGTGAGATTGCAACGCGTGTGGCGTGTGGCGGGGAGGGGAGGGTGACACATGGGTGTTAGTATATGTTGCTTTATTGTGGCCGTGTCACCACCTGTGAGAGCAGCAGGTCACGTGATGACCTGCGACACCTTGTCGCTGCTGTGAAAATAAATCATAGTGTCAGGACGTTGCATACCGAATCCGCACGTTAGAAGCTTATCCAAACCGATCTTGAACCGATCCTGAATCCTCTGAATAGGTAATACCGGATTCGGTGGTTCCGATTAGTCAGGCTCTAATATATGGACCTGCCAGAATTCATTTCCCAAATTTTATTTTGTTTTAATTAGCTTTATTTGCAATCTTCCACACATAGCAACACTTATATTATCAACAGCTCCTTTTTATGTAGCAGAATTAAATATCAATAACGTAAGCGGACTGGCCGCTTAAAGATGCGACGAACGTCATCGGGATGGTTTTCATGAAATATAGATGGTTTGGCAGATTCCTGAAGCACATGGAGGAATGACTTTGAATGACGTTATTGACTGCGCTGTTTCAGACTGTACACAGGAGTTTGTCAGTCAAAACAACTTAACAGAACACCACACGATATAATCCAAAACGATATAATCCAGAACGAAGCAATACAATCCAGTTTTAACATGTCAATGACACATACAACATAGAGTCACAAATGCGGACCAAAAGACATCACAGTATGTACTCGACCAGAAAAAAATGGTAATAATAGTATATCAATATACAGTCCGATATTAGAGCAAGTTTCCTGTTATGTCCAGACAACATTCTACAATTTTCTTTTCTTTTTTTTCTTTTATTTTTTTAAACTTCGACCAGTTCTTTATTTCATAATTACATGACGAAGCGAATACCTTGCTCTTATTTTACTGCTTGAATTCCGTTAATCAACCTTTTATTATATCATTGCAAGGAAATTTGAATGGGTTGCAATCCAACATAAAATGTAATGTTTTAACGCTTAAATGTGTGGACATGTACATGATTTCATTGACCAAAAATCCTGCAAAGCCATTGAAACTCATTGTCCTATCAAACAGAGAGTCTCGCTGATTAAGATGGAGTCATTTGTGCACCAATCGGTGTAAAATTGATTTTTTTCTTTATCTCATTTTGTATGGCTTTAGTGAATGAAATCAAAAGTTTTGCTACATGCTAGCGTCTTTGTAACATACAGCCCGTCACCTTTACATGGAGGTCCGTCTTAAATGCCTGTTGCTAAAAAGATCATGATTAATATTTACATCCTGAATCAATACTGTCTTTTTTCTGTTGAACAAATATAAGAGATACCTAGAAATGCCTGCATTACAAAGTTTGTGGAGAAGAGCAGGGTGGTAGACCTTATCAAGCACTCTCGTAATGTCACAGTGTACTACTCTGACCTCCTTTTGCAGATGTACAGCATTCAGCATTTACCAATCCGTGATACAAAAATAGCAACTGATTTTTCGTGTCATCGCCAGGCATAAACCAACACTGCTTGCCAGACGACAGAACATTGTCCGATATGAAATTGAAAACATGCTAAACCACGATACGTTCCAATGCATTTGCCACACAGCTTAAACGTGACATTGGCCGATAATTGCCGGGCAAGCTAATTTTGGCGCCATTGACGATAGGAAAGACTTGAGCTTCTCCCATTCAAAATAGGACAAACTACTTTTTCATCCCTTGAAATCTAAAATGACCTATGTAAAGAAAGAATAATTGAAGAGGCGCCCTCTTATAGGGCTTGGGTCAATACCATCAGGGCCAATAATCTTTTTTGGTGTTTATTTCCAATGATGCTCAAATAGAATCAATTTCATTTCCTGCCACAGTTAATATGTATTAGGCACAGCCTAAGATGTGAGCGTCAGCATCACAGAGTATCGATAATAACGTCGGTGGATCAGGTAGTAGCACCTGGTCGTTAGGTCCCTCTTGTGGCCAATAACTAAATCAGTCTAGAGGGGCGAAGCCGTAGCACCTTGAACAGCTGAACGGAATTACCTGCCGTATAGCCTTTCTTTTTCTTAGACACTATTCCATAAACTCAAGTGTTGTTCCCAGGATCTTTATATGGCCATTGAACTAGTGCCGTATCGTTTAGTAGAGACGTAGTGCGTACGGAGAGTCATTGTTGGATTCTTTCGGGTGACAACACCAAATCTGAGCAGGCTTTGGCAACATGGCGTTTTGGGGCCCCCTAAGGATAAGTATGACTGGAAGTTGCGATCTGGAAGACCCCGAAAAGTTAATTGGAGACAGCACAGTGTGCAGATATAAGAAAAGTGTGACGCCACATTCGCAACAAAATACTACATACTTTGGGATGCTTATTTAGCTTACCCTCGCACCTGTAAAGTTTCTGTATTCTGCGGAAACCCATTTCCAGCCACAGAAGCGTGTTTGTCAAGCCCACGCTCCATCGAGGTGTTAACGATGCAAGATGGGCAATTGTTATGATTTTAATTCACTCCATCGGCAACGTTTTCTGAATAGCTATGAATTATTTATATAATTCCCATAAAGGCTGGTAAGTTTGAGACTTTGGTGTAAATAAAACTGCAAAAATTCCCCAGGCTGTATAAAAAATGCAATGGCTTCGTCCATGCACGCATGCGCAATAGGGGTGTCGAGCAACATCAATGTTACTGTTCTGTCATATTGTATATTCACATGTGTTTATGGAGAGAGCTCGCTAAGGCTCGCTGTAAAAGTTCATTTATTGTTGGACATACGCTGCGCTTTTGGCAAGTGAGGGGTAGTGTCTTCGATGATACTTTTTTTTGTTTTGTTTAAAACTTCAGTTTTTGAATTTGGGTCTGACAGTAGAGTACACCCCCCCCCCCCCGCCAATTTCGGTCCTCTTTGACAAAATGGACAGCAATTCTCCACCAGCTTTTCCTTTCTTCTTGGTATAATTCAAATTTAAATTGGTAGCATTCTGCCTCTGCAGATCTCAAATTACTGCAATTACTTATACATTTATAAAGCAGCTCCCGAAAATAGGACCAAAAATTTTTTTTTTTTTTTTTCCTTTTCCTTTTTTTTTTTTTTTTGCTGATTAATCCCTGTTTGGGATTCTGTCAACCCTTTCCGAGTTCTGAGAGACGCAGCATATTAGGGCACAGCTCCCTCTCTTACGGCGATAGTTATATTTGCAATGTGTTGTCGTGCAGAGCTAAGAAAAATGTTCAAGCAAATTTACCCATCTCATCTAAATCGTCAGTATTGAAGCAGGGATCCCACTTTTCCTGTTCAATGCCTCTCTGTATTTGTTGAAATTTGTTTTAGAATATAACCATAAGCATCTAGCAAATCAGGATTCTTCAATTCATCTGAATAGCAAGTTGGCTACCACATTACAATGGTCATATTTTCCAAACCTGGGCATTACCTTAACACTGTTGACGTACCCAGGAATGTTCTTTATTATTCGATCTAGACTGGTAGACGATGTGTTCGTAATGCCAATAAGCACCTGCACATTTAACGTCAGTTTGTGAAAATTAGAAAAAAGAAACATGTTTCTTACCATGACATATACGCATATCTGCATTGACATCGCCCATTGAAACTATTTTGTTTGTTATTCCATCGCGAGCTAGACCATGACTTGCATGTAACTCACCCCCCCCCAAGAAACCGTTAAAATTGGAGGCCTGTTTACAGCAGCGAGTAAATATTTTTTCCCATGTAAATGAACATTGACTATACATAACATTCAACGTTGTGTCGGTGATAAACGGTGTATTGTTATAAATGTTGTCCATAACCAGGCACTTTCTATCCAGGCACGGCCCTGGGATAACGATACCTTATTGGTTTCCTTGATAACTTTGATGAGACACTAATTGTTATAGAGACAAATAGAATGGAGCATGGCCACTTTCAGAGGTACGGAAATTGTGTTACAGTTTGTACATCTGGGTAAAAACGATTATGCCTCCCAAGAAGAACTGTATTTGCTTATTGATAGGGCGACATGCAGTGTAGCAGGCAAGAAAGTTTCAAGCTACCCGAAAACGAAAAACAAAACAAAAAAGAAAAAAAAAAAGGGGGGGGGGGGAGAAAAGAAAAAAAGAAAACGATGGACAATTACAAGGATGTTGATTCTTTGTCGCCTCGACTTTCGGTTGTAAGTGTTGGGCTGTCCGGAGTATTTTACGCCAAGCTTATTTCCCCGATCTCTTTACACATTAGAGCCTCGCTCGTGGTAAAGGGAACACTTTGCTATTGAGCTTGTTCCGAATTTTGCCTTTCCTGTCACTATTAATAATTTTATTATTTGAAGATTAAACTTGACCCCTAAAGTGCAATTAGTTTATGCCATTTTAGGAATTGATGCACGTACAGAAACAAAACTTCGAGACCGGCGCTTAGGTGGTAACCCAACAGATCGCTCCCAGACACATTTTATCTGACCGACAGATCAGCAATGTATAATATGCACAGTCACTTTTGCAGTCATTTACAAAAATAACGGTAATGTGATTATCATATTCCCTTGGTGATCCCCCCCCCATTCCAAAATAAATCTTTGGTTCAGCGTACTTTGTTACACCTCCTTAAGAAGTCAGCTTATTCGTATACTTATAATGTGGCAGCTTTCCACACATAGGCGTACAGGCGATACCAATTCTAGTGCGGTGTATGTTTTGCATCAATTATCTTTGAGATTTGTTTTGATGAGGCTATCTTGCATATTTTTCATGCAAATCTGAAGATGCTGCGCACATTTAAGATGACAAACAAGGGAAATGTAAACACGCGTACAACTGCGATCCATTGAACACACAAGATATCATTCACGCTACGCCAGTGCCTGTCTTTGTTTTACTTAAACATATTTATGTATTTAAATTACCCTACAATTTATTATATGACTGATGCGAGGCGTTCTCTAGACACACATTGTGTGTCCAATACATACAGGACATTACAAGCAATCACTAGTAACTTGTTTCGGCGTTAGTAGGCGCATTTCGCCTTTCGGCGTTTCATGGCGGTTCCTGGCGTTACACAGCGTTTGCCAGTGTGGCAGAGCGTTTGCCGGCGTTACAAACCCTGGGAAACGCCAAAATCCAATTGAGCCTTTTGGAGTTCGGCGTCAGCCAACGTTAGTTGGCGCTCCCAGCGCTAGTCGGCGTTTCCCAGCGTTTGACACTCTTTCAACGCTGGCAACCGCTGTGAAACAGATGCAAAGGATCCATGGAAAATTGTGTTTTGTACTTGCACTTATCATCAATAGATTTTTATGTTTTATACTCAGGGACAATGTAACATAATTTACTTGAATAATATGATGATGATGATTATCCAGTGAGGTGTTTGTGTTGTGAATGACTTTGCTCATCATCACTATTATTTTGGTCACCTCAATCCTGGTTTCAAAGTAAAGACAAACAAACAACCCTATTTTCAATTTTTATTTAAACCCAGCAGAGCAATTTGTATTGTATGCACAGTGCAAGTCAGCATTGTGTAGCTTTGAGCTGCATAGAATATGATGTGAATCCGGGTGAATTTAATACATGGCATTTAATAATAAATTCCATGTATTATATTCACTGGGATTCACATCTATGCTAGCGGCATCCCGAAGCTACACACCGCTGACTTGAATGTGTACGGTGCACGTCCCCCTCTCCCCCCCACAAAAAAAACGCTATTGCAGTCAGGATACTTCAGGACATTTACAATTCCCACACATTAAGAGCCTAGACTGAGATACTCAACACTTTTTGCGCACAGGAAAGGCATATATTTGGGTGTAATAAGCTCTTACCTGTACAAACAAAATGTGTCTTCATTTTTGAAGCAGTACGTTCACGAAGTGTACTCAGTTAAAGCACATTGACACCTTAAAACAGACATTAGTCCTTCTCTGTCTATGCTGCATATGTGGCTGTTATTATTGTCATACTTAGTAAGCTAAATATGCCCGTTGTATCAAAAGACAATTCATTTTCATAAGTAGTACTCAACATCCACCTACCTGATGGAAAGTGAATGAAACATTCTAGTCCCACCGCCAGATATAATTATGTTACCTATAGGAGATACTCCGTACCCGAATCACGATTTTGTATTAAAAGAAAGGCTGCTTTTCTCAGCGCATATACAAAAACACTGACACAGACACACGTATATAAACATAAACATGAAAATATATCTTAATGTAAAGCTGGCTCGGTTTTGATTGTAATATTTTATATATATATATATATATATATATATATATATATATATATATATATATATATATATATATACATCAATCAACATTGGGCCAACTTAACATTAAGATATATTTTCAACGCATGAGTATGTGGTCTATAAAAACACATTAATGTGCAAGTTATTTGGTCTGTTCTGGTAGAAACAAAAATCCACGTTGGCCTCATAGAAATACATTGAAAATTGATAGAAGTGAACTGTACGTCATAATTTTTATGTCACTATTAGAATGCTCTAAAAATTCCATCCCCTGCCTCTTAATGATGACCTTGTAACTGTTGTTGCTTCCAATGACTTTGCGGGTATTTTATTTGTGTCGTTTTGTCCTAAACCACTACCCAGTCATCATTACCCTGTTCTGCAGTGCGAACTCTTCGCTCTCCATAAGGTAACCTGTCACTGTGTAGCCTATAAACACATGGAAGTACCATTGTCCATATTGCGCACGCTCTTGTGTAGATTTTTAACATAGGCTGTATTAGCAAAATATATTTAAGGGTCCTCAGCGGGTAACTGCTCAGAACATGTTACGTAGCCTGTACCTGTATACATGTCTCACTGAGTAGCGGCTACTTGTCTTACCTAGATATTCAACAAACACAACCCACATAATTATGAGTAAATATAAACGTGGCAAATGGTGAATTAGTTAATATGTGAAGTGTTGCTTATAAATGCATAGCTTCATTATGAAAGATGAATACCTGTCAAAACGAATATAATTACTAAATTTGTCTAGTTGACTTACCACTGAACCAGTATGTACCCTTTCCAGCTGGATAGCTTATCTTATTTAAACCACCTGCAAGCGTAAAACTGAAGTAGAAACAAACTGGGTCATTATATTCAGTCCCAGTGATTGTAAATGAAGCAATTGCAGCTGGACCACCAATACAAACTGAGGGGAATCCTAACAAGTGCTGCAACAATGGACATCCTGCTCCAGAAATGTAAAACAATACCCATGATAGCACGTCTTCCTCACTTTGAAAGTCTCCAAACCATGAAACCTCTATTTCACTGCCAACCCTGGGTTGTTTCAAGATAATGGGTCTGGTTTGTGACATTTGAGTAAATACTGCCATGTTTGGGTAATTTTAGTATTGAGTAAATGTGTACCTAGGCATATCAGAGAAGAATGAAAACCATAAGCGTTTTAGCCAAAATATGTTATCAAAACATAATTTTTCTTAACCCGACTTTAAGTACAATTAGGCAAACGTGCAACTGCTGTTGGCCGCTGCTTGATACCAATAGCCCCTGGGAGTTCAACCTAAAAACATGTAAGCCTGAAATGTCTGAAAGTGAATATTAAAACAGAATGATTGCAAAACAGAAGATGAAGTTGCAAAAGAGGCAAGTCTAAAATCTTTTAAAAAAAATTGCAGCCACATACTTTCTAATAATCTTGCAAGTCAGAAAAAAAATGAAAGTCATTAGTCACTGAGTAAAGAGAATGCAATCAACTGATATCAAGTGCAATTAGGCAAGCTTGTGACTGTCTTAGGCCGCTGCTTGCGGGTTTAATCTAGCAGAGAACAAGCTAGCCTAAAATGTCTGATAGGTGAATATTAAAATAGAATGATGCCAAAAATAAAATTAAGTAGTAAAACAAGCAAGTCTAAAATCTCTGAAATAATTGTAGCAAAACTTTCTAACCATCTTTGGATGTATACAGCAATATTCTTAAAACAATTTGATCAATATTACATCTTTAAATCCTGTTGACTCAACTTTATTGTAAATAAATCTGGTTTTAGCTGCAAAGTAGCCAAGTATATAACAGCCGTTTAAGGCAATATAGAAATATTAGTATTGAAAATAAGTCATCAAAGATTTCGATTGACAACCCTGCACACTTAGTCCACATGTATATGGGATAAGAAAGCAAATTCCGGTATTAAACCTAGGGGTAGCCAATATCTGTATGATTTCTGCGAAGTCTGACAGTTCCATTTTATTGAAGGGATGCTCGCTTTCCATCTTCATTTGTTTCATATTTTTATATTTTATTCCTTAATTCATTCATGGTTTGTTTATCTATAATTTTATTCAAACTTTTTCTTATAAATCCGTTTGAATCGCTTGGACAATAAAAACGTTACCGACACTTCACAAAATTCACCAAACGCGTCTCAAACACTTTCGCAAATGTATTTAGAACACACCCAAACATGTCAAGTACATTTTATTGCATAGCGGTTACAAAGCATTTCCCAAATGTTTGATGCTGGCAAAATGTACCCATTCCCAACAAGTTATGCATTCAGTAACTTTAACTCAACACAGAAATAAAGATTTATTCGAGTGTGGAAAAAATTAATTGTACATGTATCTTACATGCACTTAAATGCGGCAGAAGAATTTATTGGCCACATCGTTTCGATCACCCCTGTGTATTAACTTATTCGACCAAGACGAATGACCAGTTTCGGATGGAACGGCCCATGCCCGGGGGGGGGGGTACTTCCATGTAGGAACTTACTGGGTATGTGCCGCCGGAAAGGCCCTGTTTACATTACTCCCAGCCCCAGCCCCCCCAAAATGTACACAGCTGGATTCGGATAGGGTAACAATTAGGATGCACCAATGCAGCACTCCTTTTAACACATTACAGGATTGAAAAAGGGGACACCAACGCTATCAACAGTGACATGAAATCTATATAGACCTGGTCTCGTCAATGGTTGGTCACTTTCAATAGTACCTAAACCAAATGCATGCTTTTCACTAAAACAAAAAGAGTCAAGTTCAAAACACAACCATTGTTTTCCTCGGCAACTCTTTATAAAATATATCAGAACTTAAAAACACCTTTTTTCAGTTCTGACTTCTGTCATTGTCAAACCACATAAATTCCCTTGTATGCAAAGCCAGGAAACTAATTGGAATACTAAAACTACTACAATACAGAGTCAATAGGCCTTCCTTGGAAATTATATACTTTACATATATTAGACCATTACTGGAGCACCGGGATGTATTTTGGGGTGGATGTACTCAAACGGATGCTTCATCGCTTGAAAGTGTTCAACTGCCTGCAACCTGTCGCACTAGTTGCATTATTATACAGTGAGACGGGATGGGAGTCTTTCGCTAAACTTCGAGATAAACACACGCTAACATTGCTATATAAGAGGCTCGGAAACATGTTGAGTAGTTACCCGCTGAAGACCCTTTAATTTATTTGGGCTGATACAGTCTATGTCAAAATTTTACAGAGGAACGTGTGCAATATAGACAATAGTAATTCCATACGTATATAGGTTAGACAGGGACATGTTAGCTTATGGAGAGTAAATAGTTCGAATTGCGGAATAGGATATTGACTACTAGGAAGTGGTACTGGGCAAAAAGACACTAATACAATAAGATAATACATGGGCTAACACCCGATTACCTTCATAACATAACATAACATAATTCCAGGAAACGTGTCTTCTAGAAATACATACAATGTAAGATCAAAGAATGATATAAGCCATATATACGCAAGAACTAGTATTTACAGCAATTCTTTTTACCAGCACCATTCATCAGTGGAATTTGTTACCCAATTCAGCTGGAAATTCTGAGGATCTTGATACATTTCAGCGTAAATTAGACAATGGTGAACCAACGGTTAACGATCTATTCTACATTGGCAAACGGAGAGTACACATTCTACATGCCTGAATTAGAACGGGCTGCAGTCAGAGGAATCACGACATGCATAAAATTGGCATAGTGACTTCTCCTAGCTGTGCTTATGGAGCGACAGTACAAAATTCCTAGCACTGTTTCGTTGAATGTCCTTGCTTCTTTACCGAACGTAACACACTGCAAATGTTTATTATAACCAAGTCTCCAGCACTAAATGGAAGTTTAAAATGTTCAAAAGCCGCTAATATTAAGGCCCGGCAGAGTACCGTCTACTCTTGTCGTAACATGTTAATTCATGTGCGTGAATGACCATGGCATGCATGAATGAGTGCCAATTTTATTGTAATACACTTTTATGAAACCTTATGAGTTTGTGCTAATTTTAAAGAAAATGAAACGCTCTTTCCCGTGATGTAACTCACTGCATGACTTGCACAAGCGTTGTTACCCCCACCCTCCATCAAAAACAGGGTAAAATACGAAGTGCGCCGGCCGCCAGATGCCTTTTTCGCATCGCAGCAACAAAATCCATATCGTCTTCAAAGACCTTTTTCGCAGGGCCAAGGTTGACTCTTTCGTTATGAATAGCAAATCATAACAAAGCTAGAAACATGTGGTTTTGAATTCCGAATTATGTTTTTTTTTTTTTTTCTTTAATCCGATTAAAAACTTCAATCAGTTTTTAAAATATGGTAAATTTTAAAGACAAAAAAAGAAAAAAAAAAAAAGAAAAGAAAAGAAAAAAGAAACGGATTTTTATAGCCCAGAATCTCCTCTATGCAATGGTACATGTCATTTTATAAGAAAACTATAAAAATCCGAATGCGAAACATGGATCTGCAAGGCATGTCATATAATAGGCGAATGATGCGTCTCCTTATTGGACCATTATGGTGTCGCTTCAGAGGGTGAGTACGCTGTTCCTCGTTCAGATTTTCTGTTCCCCTTTGGAAAGTCCGGCACCAATAACGGCCTATAATATGTATGAGAATTTCTTTATGAATGCTCCAACTATTACTTGAGACTAATTTAGTGTCGGCAATAGGCATGGGATAGCAAAAAATTGTTATGATACAGGGAGGGACAAAGCGCCTGCTATCGCGTCACTGTGAATTACCAGCCCAAAGAAAAACAAAAAACCCAGAAATTATAGAGATTGTACTTGATATTGAAAAAAATAATAATACCACAGAATATTTCTAACAGCTGTTTTCATCTGTTCAGTAGCAGGTTTGACCATCGATGGCTTAAGATTAGCAAAGATGAAAGTGGATTGTAATTCTACTCGGTTCACTGTTAAAGTGGGAGCTTGGGAGTGAGCGATAATAGAGTCACAACATTGGCATTTGAACACATAATGAAGTTTTCCTTATCTTATATTTTGATCAAAATGCATGTTTTGAAAATTTTTACTCGATTTACATTGGGAAAATCATTATTTGAAATATTTAGACCTTCTTTTGGCTTTCTTTGTATGGAATTATACATAATCAACAATAAATTGATTAATGTTAAAATTGTGATGAGTAAATGTAAATATTATCATATGTCTACTTACATTTAGTCACAAGGTTAAATTATGATTAAGTGGTGGGCTTGGAGGGGGCATCATGATATATAAATTCACCTAGCCCTTTTAAATTAGGTATAGGTAAAGTTTAAAATCTCATTCTTAGATCAAAGTCAATTTATATTGATGATGATGATGATGATGATGATGATGATGATGATGATGATGATGATGATGATGATGATGATGATGATGATGATGATGATGATGATGATGATGATGATGATTGTTGTTGTCAAAGTTTCTGAAACAATTAAATTTGAATTTGATTTTCAGTCAGTTATGGAAGAGCTTATCTTAAATCCTACTGCTAGGTATTTTTTTTTCTTTTTAATTATGTCATAACTACTGTAGACTTGAAGACAAATAGATCTGCTTTGTAGTACCAAAGTTTAATATTATCTTAAGTAAAGTATTAAAATGCAAAGTACTCTTTGTTATATAATACAACTTTAAAAAAAGTCATGAGACATTATTTCATGACTGCCGTTTTTCCTTTTGATCAAGGGATGCTGTAGTGTTAAGTACATGCAGGTAATTGAGAATACAGTGGTACCTGCTATTTGAGACTACCCCTACTGCCAGAAGACAAAATTGTTCTCATTTAACAGTTAGTCTTTTTCTTTAAATTAACAGAGAAATAAGATACCAGTGCCTTGAAAGGCTGGGTTTAAAAATTATTTTGTGGTCTTTCATGAAATATGGGTCTGTATAGCAGGTAATATTGTATGACACTTCTTGTTTTTCATCATAGTGCACAATGAATAAAGGTTATCCCATGCATGTTGATGTAAACCAAGTCTTTTTTTTCTTGATAGCGTCCCCCTTTGTCATGAACATGGAATATGTCATGTAATCTATAGATTTATGATTATATCATAAGAAATGAGTTTTGAACACAATATGGGTTTTTGTTGCATGTGTACGTTATCTCACATTTTTGGGTGAGATGGACATCAAAGCATTCTACATTGTGACTGGACATGGGGACATCTCGGACAAGCGCTGAATGTGGACAGTGTTCACTACAAGAGGGAACCCCCATTGCACTGTGGGGCATGCACATACACATAGACAAGGTCATTACCTTCTGTAAACCTATTGTGTCCACACCACATGTAAAGTAGGTAAATTCTGACGCAACCAGCATTCCCAAAATAATGACTTAAATTGCTTTTGAATATGTCAAATTAAATCAAATGTAAAGAAATTTCTTTACTGTAAATTTGTATAAAAAAAAATAATGGAACACTTTGAACAGTGTTCTTTAGAATAGATTAACAATGTAAAACATTCATTTGCAATTAGTGTCTATTTTGCTCTGGGGTTACCTGTCATTAATTGTTTCTCAATTTAGTCTGGTTGCTGGGAGTTAAATATAATAAAAATTTAAGATAACATTTTGGCTTGTTCAATCAAATCAGTGAAGGTACACTGCAAATGTCTAGTGTATGAAGGTGATGGCATGGAGTTACAGTGGAAAGTTGATTTAACAGACCATTTTTGTGGAAATATCATTAACAGGCTTGTTTCCTGTCTGAAAACTTAAAATGCTGAAGTACCAATGGAGACATTCAGTAAAATAACCTTCTGACAGTCCCTACGTCTGTAAAGTCAATTATCAACTGTTGTGTTGTTATATTTTGAAAGATGAAACTCCGATGCACATGCCAACACGGGGACCTGGCGGTGAGAGCAGCAAAGTGGGGTCACTTTCATCCACTATTGTGTTCGATCGAAGGAAAATACAACTCATCCATGTTCATTGAAAAACAAATAGTGATTTTTGTTTTCTATGAGGTTTTCAAGCACTTACTTACTCTTTGTACCCATGCTGTGAGCATTTTCCACAGAATGTGTTCGTGCTGACAAGTGTTTCTTCTCTCTCTCTCTCTCTCTCTCTCTCTCTCTCTCTCTCTCTATCTCTCTCTCTCTCTCTCCCCTAAAGGACATGCTTGTTAGATTATATTTCTTAAGTAATTGATCATTGTTTCAGTCTGCAGATTATACCTGAAAAAATCTCGACAACCCCTGACATCCATTCATGTGTAATCGCAAGCCAAATAATTTCACCTCTTATGTGAACCATCTCTTTTCGGCTTCATGTATTTAAACTCTTGCAGTGCCGATTTTGAAACTGAATCAACAGCTTGCTTGGGCACACCTTCCGCGCACTGTGTGCAAAGTGCACCAAGGCAAGCTGTTGACTGAGACCATGATTTATAAAACAAAAAGTTAGACCAGGCATGCTGGTGCTTAAATGAAAGCTCTTTTCATGTAGAATTTGAATAAGAGTAGTTTCTATGTATAATTCATATCTGTATACAGCATCATATTACTGAAGAAAATTTTTGCTGCAATGCATTGGTCAAATTACATTCAGATTCAGAATAAATGTACTGAATGGTAATGGCCTACTTGCAAGATTCAACAAAACACACACACACATGTGTGTGTGTGTAAAATTTCACTTGAATGTTATAAGTAGAAGGGGATGTGGTGTAAGGGACTACGGATGCTTTCTTTCTTTGATGCAGATTTTCAAAATTCAACAGGTCAAAAGCATAAACTTTGGAAATGATGCTATGAGAACTTGTGAAAGGTGATTTCCCCGCCCCCCCCCTATTTTGGGTGTAAATTACATTTTATCAGTTCAAAGTGTTAAGTTGTTTCTTCTTGTGTACTTACAGGAGTACAAAGTTAGTTAAGTCTAACATTTCATTAACAAAACACAGCAAAGAGAAGCAAGATTTATGGGACTATGGATATTTTCATGCCAAAATTTTCAATTTTGTACATCCTCATAGGGTTATGATTAAAACACAATTTAACAATTTTAGGGGCATGCTAATTTGCTTTATTATCCAAATTCAAAGTACTTATAGCGGGGAGGGGGGTGAACTCTGCATGTACCTTGCAGCGATGATAATACATGAATGTACCACTGAATAAAATGTATGCATGTAAGTCTGTCTATGTATTTGGTACTCAAGACAGAAATTGATCAATTTATTTTATATCCTCTGATTAGGAATTAGTTTTGTATCTATGCATGCTACTGTTGATGTTACATGGTAAAAAGAATGCTTTTGTCACATTGTCTTGGTCACATTTTGAGCATAATCTCCAGTCATGTGTTAGTGATGCAATATTTTATATGCATGCCATTGTTGCTTACAAGTCTAACTACATTTTAGCTAAGTCAGTGTCACATCTGTTTGTTAACACACATCCCCTGGTCAGTAAATTTCACGTCTTTGGCTTGTTTGGTTCAATAAATGATGATGTTACGATGGTGTAGAACTACCTCTATTATGTGACAACTGTTCTACAAAAGAAGTGAGCTAAGTTTATAGAAGGGCCCATTACATATACATAGTTTTACTTGCACAAAAATTGTAGTAAATAGAAAGAAATCACATGTTTACATGGCAGACATGAAATCCATGTTTGTATGTTTACATAGTGAGGTGTTTCAATGCCAATGTCATGACTCTATATATTTTTTTCCAAGAAGTGTCCACAGTGAGCAGCTGAGCACAGCAACAACTTATCTGTCCAGGAGTACTTTGTATGCATGTACCTGTATTTTCTTCACTTTTAGGATTTAAAAAGTAGCTGAGTTATTATGCACTTGGCCAGAAAAGTTAAGGACTTGTATAAAAAGGATGAAATTAAAGCAGGCCAACCAGAGTCCTAAAGGACTCTAGAGTCGTTTTGCATGATCCAAAGCATAAATTTCAAACTCATTTAAAACATGTATTGTTATCTCAACTGCAGACTATGATAACTGAGATGCCAACATGACTCTTTTGGGGAAATCATTGCTATATTCAAATGGGGTTGTTAGCAGATTGGTAGATTGGTCCTGAAAGATTGGCGTCGATGAATTGAGTATTATGCAGGGGGTTGCATCTTTACTTGGAGAAGTTATTGAGGATAAACAGTTTGCAAACTTCAGAGGGAAAGTTGAGAGGGTGAAATAGAACCTTCAGGAGTTAGGTAAGACAAAGGGTGCAGATGGGCCAGGAAAGTTACAGGCATTCAGGGACCAGGTATTTACTGAAGCTACTGTAGGCAGTCTGGGAGATGCACCACGGGGAGACCAGACACGTGAGCTTGGAATTTTTGCGTGTATGCTTAGGACGGGGGGGGGGGGGCATTTTGATTCATTTTCTCATTTGACAATCACACAAATGGATTTCAGACCTGTATTTTTGGTATCGTATGATAAACTTGCCCCAGAAAGCCCTCTTATCTGACGTAAGATTCAAGTATGACATACAAAACAGTGAAAATCCAGTGTCGTCAGGGGAAAAGCCGCGACATCTTCGGAGAATCTATAATAATCATTCCAAATTTATAAATATATATTAATTTCGGCATTGAACACCCTTTAAATGGATTGCACCCACTGTGATGTTGCATAAAAGGATATTAGTGACCCATAATACCTTTATATGTCACTAATGATTTACCTTATACTCGAAGTATTAAAAAATTTGTGTCGTCTTCGGAAAATCAGCGCCATTTTCACGAACAATAAATAATTATAACCAAATTTGTAAATGTTTATTATATTATGCATTTTATTGTTTTATACTGTTAGATTATGTGTTCCAGATTGACAATATTGCAGTTTATAAAATGATATGGCTTGTAGGGTGACAGGGTTTTGATAGAAATACCTTGCAGTGAAAGTGGCAAAACGGGCACTTTTTGACACTTCGGCAGATGGCATCTGTCTGTGTCGATTTTCAAAAGCTGTAATTTTTGGGAAAATAAAATTATGAAATGCGTAACTTTGTATCTGACGTTTACTTTTATAGTTACATGCATAACAGAAATTTCAAGGCTCTAAAAATGAAACTTTTGAAAATACAGAACTTTCAAAATTGCAACAAATAAGCCATTTGTGATGTTGCCGCATTAAAAAAGTCCAAAGTCTGAAAATGGAAGTTAAGACCCTTGAAATTTCATGATACATACATATCTCACTGATTCTTTTCTTTTTTTTTCTTGTATATTTATCAGCTTTTGCACAAAAATGAAAAATAAATGGTTTTAGGGAAGAACACTTGGAAAAAATGTGAGAGAAAGATGATGCTTTGTAATTTAAGTTTGGCCACAATAATTTACAGTTTTTAGATTTGTCTGTTTTGCTACTTTACTTTACTTTATCTTTTGGCATCTTTCTGTTTTAATATTCACTTTCTGACATTTTAGGCTTACATGTTTTCTGTTAGGTAAACCCCAGGGGCTACAGGTATCAAGAAGCGGCCTACAACAGTTACATGTTTGCCTAATTGTACTTAAAATCCTGTTACGAAAAATTGTTTTGATAGCATGTTTTTGGCATAAATGCTAATGACTTTCATTCTTTTCTGATATGCCTACATGCACATGTACTCAATATTAAAAACATTACTCAAAATTGACAGTATTTTCTCAAATGTCACAAACCTGACACCTTACGTTGACACATTGACTCAGGGTTGGCAGTGAAATAGAGCTTAATTGTTTGTGGAGTAGGTGTCATCATGGAGTTTGTTTTACATCTGTGGTGCAGGATGTACATTGTTGCAGTCCTTGTTAGGATTTCCCTTGGTTTATACAGGTGGTTTCGCTGCAACTGTTTATTTTACAATCACTGGGACTGAATACAATCCCCCAGCTTGTTTCCACTTCAGTTAAACATTGGCGGATGGTTTAACTAGGATAAGCTGTCCAGCTAGAAAGGGTACATATTGGTTCAGGGATAAGTCAAATTATTCTTATCTGAACCTGTACTATGCAAATTTGGTAATTATGGTTTGTTTGACAGGTATTCTTCTTTCATATGAAGCTCTGAATTTATAAACAAAACTTCACTTATTTAGCTAATTCATCAATTGCCACGTTCATATTTATTTATTATTATGTAGGTTGTCTTTGCTGAATATTTAAATAGACAAGGAGCCCCTACTCAGAGAGACATGTACAGGTAAAAGGCTCGGAAACATGTTGAGTAGCTACCCGCTGAAGACCCTTTAATTTATTTGGGCTAACACAGCCTAAGTCAAACTTTTACAGAGGAACGTGTGCAATATGGACAATACTACTTCTATGTATATAAGTTAGACAGGGACAGGTTAGCTTATGGAGAGTAAAGAGTTCGGACTGTGGAATAGGGTAATGACTAATAGGAAGTGGTTTTGGACAAAAAGACACAAATACAATAAGGGAACAGGTCTTTCGGGGTCGCGACGCAAGCCCCATCTCCAGAAAACACATAAATTTGATTATATTGAAAAACCATTTTTGACCCCGATGTTGAGTATGTGCCCCCCTCGGGGGGGGGGGGGGGGGCACAGCACTTGCTGCAGCTGCCACATGAAGAAGTATCCAGCCAAGAATGATCATCTACCGTTCGCTGTATCAGTCTCATCATGAAATAGCCGGTTCTCGAACCTGCTTGAATCTCCGGCACCAACAATCCACTTCCCTTTGTACAACCATCTCATGTTGCAATTTTTTGCAAATACAATTACAGCTTTTGCTTTGTTCCCGCGTGTTTCTGTTTATTTATTTATTTTAACCAAACCGATAATGTCATTCAGAAATGCTTGAAGATTTGTTTTAGGACTCCATCAATTCCAGTTATTCACGTTTCCGTGTTTCCACAACAGTCAAAGGAAATCGCAGCCCTTGCGTGCCACGCGTGTAAAATTCCTGGAAAGGGGTCACATGGTCCATGCAGTGATGAAGTGACCTCGCCCATTGTCAAAATGGTGGCCAACATTTGTAAATTTTACGGCGCCTGATGTTGAAGTTAATGGCTTTTGCAATAACCTTCTTCTTACTGACACTTTCTACAACGTTATTCAAACGAATTTCAATAGAAAGGCCAAATATGAAGTGTTAATCGTCAGGAAAGCTAGTAGTTTTATGTCGGTAGGCTGAAAGTGAGTCGCAACGGTTGAAGGAAGGGGGGCCTAACTTTGCAGTTTGATGTCGCCTGGTGTGTTATGCTACGTAGGTTGGATCTTTATAGTAACAGATTTTTGCATCACGAACGTATTAGACCTACATTATATTTCATTATTATTTAGACAGAGAAAACCACCGGGACGACTTTGACTACCATTGCAAATAATGACGGATTAAAAAAAAAATACTATTTGTATTTAGGATTAAAAAGTTGTCATTGCAGTAGATAACAATGTTAGTGAATAGGGAACTGAATAGCATTCTTAAGCAATCCAGAATTTGTGGAAGCAAACTCAAAGTGGAACTAAAAGTGGAATACTTCTTTTCTTTCTTTCTTTCTTTCTTTCTTTCTTTCTTTCTTTCTTTCTTTCTTTCTTTCTTTCTTTCTTTCTTTCTTTCTTTCTTTCTTTCTTTCTTTCTTTCCTTCTTTCTTTCTTTCTTTCTTTCTTTCTGTCTTTCCTTCTTTCTTTCTTTCTTTCCTTCATTCCTTCCTTTCTTTCTTCCTTCTTTCTTTCTTTCTTTCTTTCTTTCTTTCTATCTATAGCATAGTATAAAGGTATATGGTATCAAATTGCCCAAAGTGATATTTATCATCTTAAATTTCTGACAAGACATGAAACCGAAAGTAACTGCGTTGCGTACAGACTTCCTGTGATTTCAAGTGCGTTTTCTGCCACACGCACAGAGCACAAAGTTGCAATTACAATTTCGTTCATGCATTCCCACTTACAACATCTGGATGTGTTATCATTTGTGGCAGCACATCTTACACCCAGGGATAGATGCACATTAGTTTGTTACTGTTTGCCTAGAAATGCTTTAGTTCTGCAAAACTCGTTTACCAGCCGAAGTTGCCGTATGCCCAACCAATGTTACGAACATTAATTATTATCAGTACAAAAGTAACGGACCCGAAAAAACTATTCCTCGAAAAAAAAGAATATTGGTATGAAAAACATCTATCAGTCGGAAAAATTTTTATTTTAGTTATTGTAATGTTTCTATTAAAATGAGAAAAAAACCCAAAGATATCATCAAAATAGTTATGGCGGTTGCAGTTTGATAAAGTGGTACTTAGTCTGCCTTAGTTTGCAACTTCATTATGATGAAAAACAAAGCATATGATTATGATGAATGAACCTTCATTTTTGCTTGTCCCCTGATGACATAAAAAATTAGCTGGAAATTTGAGTTTTACTTTTAGAGTTCCTGTCATACCGGAGAAAGTGTAATGACCGTTACAAGCAAATGAAAAATCCAGGAAGAGGCACACGCTTGATTTCAAAGTATAGGTATTGGCCACTCTATAAAACGTAGATAGGAATATAAATAACGTAGATGGGAATATAAGTAACGTAGATAGGAATATGAGTGTCACGGTAAGGACCAACAATGTCCTACGATCTTAAGTAGAGCGATGGCGGAGCAAATGAATATGAGTAACGTAGATGGGAATATCAGTGTCATGGCAAGGACCAACAATGTCGTACGGTCTTAAATAGAGCGATGGCGCAGCAAATGAAAGTTGGTATTAGTATCACCAAAATCGCCAAGCCCAAGGTCGAAATGAGATGCTGGGACATGTGTCTGGCGATTTGCTGGTATTTTGCTGTCTATAGCTAGGGGAGATTCCTTGACACTTTGTTTTACTGCAAAACGTATTGACTTTAATGCTGAATAATATTGTATATATATATATATATATATATATATATATATATATATATATATATATATATATATATATATATATATGTGTGTGTGTGTGTGTGTGTGTGTGTTTGTGTGCGTGCGTGCGTGTGTGTGTGTGTGTGTTTGTATTTGACCATATCAATGAAATATTGAATAAGTCTATTAAATGTGTTAATACTAAGGAAGGATTAACAGTTAATTTAAATGCAGCATTTTTAAAGACTATTCATTTTACTTTTCTGAGACCTTTTTTCCCGAATATTGTTGTCAATTATGAGGTGGCTGCCCAGCTTCAGAGGCATCAAGCTTTCAAGCAGCCAGCGTCACCATGGGTCGAACTAGCAATGCCAACTTACATGAAAAAAAAAAAAACCAAAAAAAAAAAAAAAAAAACCAAAAAAAAAAAAAACAGATGGCAAATTTAAGCGAAATGGAGCCAAATATCTGTGTTAACTTTGTGTGGACTCAGAGTTGTTAGGCAGCATACATTTATTTAAGGACAGGTAAGACACCAAAAACCTTTACATGGCCTATTTTTAGATTGTAATGGTTTTTACAAGATGAATGTCCCTTCTGTTAGTTGTCAAAATATCAAGCTTTTAACTAAAGTAGAAATATGAGAAAAACGCCAAAATAAACCACTCAGGCTTGTGGACATCCGAACTTCCATGTGTCATTCATTTGGTTTTCAGCCGCCAAACAGAACAATGCGACCCATCAATCATACTTAACAGCCTTTAACGTGGCTGCAGGTAGCAACAGCCCATGACAAAATGATAGTGGTATCAAGACGGCAATGCGAAATAAGGCGGCATGCCGAAAGTATGTTTGTGCGCAGGGAAAAGATGCAAACATGCTAACATGCCATAGCCTTAGTGGTTTACTTTATAGTTATCTTGCTTGTTTTGCGTTCTAATGAAGTGAGACTTTAAATGTTCAAGAGGAGCGGGAATCGTCAGACGATGTCCTTTCAAACTTCAAAGACCGTGCCGCGATGGATCACCCAGGTGGTCCTTCACACCAAAGACAGGCGGGGAAAAACAGGCACCTTAATCAACAATACCCACGTACATAATAATATTTGATCCAAACCCAGGGATGAGGAAATAAAAGTACAAATAAACACATCGAAATAAGCATAAACGTGAACAGCAGAGAAAACATACAAAATAGCGTTACAAAACTCAGGTTGGAAAGGGAAATGAAACTCATTGAAAAAATAACTACAAAATAATGACAAGCTAACTAAGTAAAGTGTAGAGACAAGTATATAACAAGCTAACTACATAAAGTATATAGATATGAGTAAACACAATAAAATACTATCCCTAAAAACGGGATGAAGAGGAAGGAAGCGGAAGACCAAACCCGCCATCCGTGCACTGACCACGAGCCGCCGTAGGTCCCCCACCGAAGCAAGGCAACACAACTTCTCTTGCCAGGCCTGAGGTCACTGAGTTCGATGGGCCGCCTCCATGACGTCACACTTTGAAACCAGACTGTCGCTGTCGCCGTTTAACAGATCGCTGAATAATGTTTTCCGTACTTCAAAGGCTCTTTTATTCATGTGTTTGGCCAAGAATTGATTGACAACCTCACCAAATGTTAAGGACGATGTTTACTACGTTTTGTACAAATATCAGCTCAATTTGAGCAAATGGTGTTGTTTCAGAGGCAAACGATCAACATCAAAAGCCTTTGAAGCTTGCTTTCTCAGAAAGGATAATAGGACAAGAACCACATCTGAGAATGATTATTCCAAGAAAACGGCTGGGCGAAATTTAATTCGGTTAACGGCTTTTGACTCTGTAATATCTGAAGTGCAAAAACGATTCAGCGATTTTCTAAATTTTGCTTAGTTCTTTTATGTCCAAGGACCTTACACGAAAGAGGGCCAACATTATGTTCATAGCATGGGAGATGAAGCGAAACAACTTGATCCATTCTTGGTGGTCGAAGGACGGCGCCTATATGTAACAGAACTTAATGCATGTGGATGCGCATCGCCGCCAGGCAGCATTGTCCAAATACATAACAAAGAAGACCTAAATGTACATTTCAAATGAACTTAAGTGTTTAAAGCCATTCTTGTGATATCTCGCGTGGTATTAGGACTGGATACTGTCTATATTTCGAAATATTCGAAAGTAGTACAATTCTTCGTTTTCTGTTTGACTTGATGTACTCTGTTTTTTATGTGGCATCTTGAACGTAATTAGCAATTTTCATGTATATTGACTGTATTTCGCTGCAGCACAGAGCCTACCACCAGAATGATGCCTGCGCACGTGCCATCAAGTATAATCCTGTCTGAGCCTGAGGTTCCTGTATGTCGGTATGCTAAGTATGGTTTACATCAATGTTGTTTTGAAACGCCTTGTACCCCAAGCTTGCACAGGCCAAAAAAGGTCTCGCCTGTCTTTTTCTGTTTGGTACAAAATCGTATTTCATTGTGTTAGCAACAGGCATAAGAGTGATTGTATTGCTAAACTGCCTTACTATTCATTGTACTTACATGCACATTATTTCTTCAGGTGAAGTTCTCGCGCGACCAGTCCATTAATAGTCAAAGAAGTAAACGAGTGAGTGCATGTACTTGACAATAGTCTACTCTGGTAAGGAACTGTGTTTCATTCACATTTGTTCCTGTCTGTTTATTTTACCAATTTATGCCCGAGAGCTGGACCAGCAGACCTTTACAAGGTTTACTGACGCTTGTCACTAACGTGTTCACTACCTGCAAACGTACATATATGTTTAAAAACCGATTTCACATTATTATTAAAAAAAAGGTTCTATATACGTGCTTATTACATTGCTGTTAGTTTTCCGCTTACCCGTGTTTTTCCTGTTATTGTGTCTTCGGTCAATGACATATTAACATTGTTACCTGAATTTGTGATTAAAGTAAGTGACCATTTTTCTATCACTGATCACATGACAAGAAAGATATACTGTGTATCTTTCCAGACATGTCATATCCACTTATTTCCAGCAATGCAAACTCAATGTTGATCGTGAGTTCTAAATAAACATCTCTATACTATCTTGTGTTGATTTGAAACCAGAGATGTGAAAATCAAAATGTAACTCTTTTCATTTTCATTCATTCAAATTATCGTTGCACATGCATCGATGGATTATAATTGAAATATATGCATCAAGCCACTAATACCCAGCACTTGTCGAGTGTAACTTCGGTTATTATTCTTACCAAGCAGCCGAAATTCTCCACAATCTTGTATTATTTATTAACATATTCTCAGTTAGCTTATGCAGAACATTTTCCCAGTATGTATCTGGTATCCTTATATCTCAGTTTATTATTTGTACTCTTTATGTTATATGTTATATAAGTGTGTGTTGCTGAGGACATATTAATTTCTTGCATCTAATGCAGTGTACATCGTTTACCTTTATCGCACTACGCTTATTGAATTATTGTCTCAAACTGTGCCAATGCCATCAGTGTTAATAGTACGACATGAACGTCTTGCTCATTTTCAGGTATATTGCCTCAATGTTCTGCAAAAGCCTAGTCTTGGGACGATACTTTTTAGTACTCCTAAACATCTATTATGGCGATAGACACTCAACAGTAAAGAGCAGCCATAGGTACATATAATCTTCGTAGATGACTGATCGAAATCATTGTACATGCTCCTGGTCACCACGATCACTTTGTGAATGCTTTCACTCTACTGTCTCTCATAATTGTTTCATTCTTGTGTTAATCATACTGTAATCTTATGCACATCTCTACAGTTTTATGTAAATTACTTGAATGTGACATTCATCCAAATCCAGGGCCTGCAGATACCTTAACTCAAAAAAACCCTCGAAATTTCTCCTGCTAACATACGTAGTTTGAAAAGTTCAGGCAAAATCGACGAAATCTATTTTCTGGCTGATTCTGAAAAAAAAAAATGAAATTCTCACTTTGTCCGAAACATGGCCTGACAGTAGCGTTCCAAGTGAATTGTTGTTCATGGAGGGCTTTGGCATGCCCATTCGGAGGGATAGGACCGGAGGTGGAGCAGCTGCATACACGAGGGACTGGCTACCCTGTTCCCGTCGTGCTGACTTGGAATCAACAACCAGTGAATGTTTGTGGGTGGAATTCCGACTCAACTTTGGTTTAGTTTTATTAGGGGGGTATTATATACCACCTGGTCATTGTGCCGCTGACAGACACTTATTCCTCAGTGACCCTGATCACTCAATCACTAGTGCTCTTGAATGTAACCCTAAAACACTCATAAAAGCTGGTGATTTTAACAACCGGTGTAGGTCTTTGGATTCTGAGCACTCGGAAAGTGATCTTGGTCTGGATTTGGTAAATCTCGTATCTTACAATAACTTATTCCAATTAATATCGGGTCCCTCCAGTACCAGTGATTTGACAGAGAGTCTTCTCGATTTCTTTATTACCAATTCACCCGGTTATATCTTGAACTGTGGAATTTTGCCTCTGATGAACATGTCTGACCATTCGGTTGTATTTTGCACGATTTCTACTTCTCATCGCATAGACCGCCCCTTCAAACGTAAAATCTGGGATAACAAGAGAGCCGATTTGGAAAACTTTATTAGTATTATTAGTAATATTGTCCTTAATGCCCAATTTGACACAGGTTTCGAAACTTTTGATGATATTAACGGAATGGTGTTTTACTGGAAAAATCTCTTCACTGATCTTTGGAATCAATTTATCCCTTCTCGTGATATTCTATTGAGGCCGAAAGATAAGCCATGGGTTATACGTACGATAAAAAAGTTACTCAGACAAAGGGATTGCGCATGGAGACGTTTCATGCGACACAGCAGCAAAATGCGCCCCTTTACGCTCTCTGAAGCTCTTAACATGGAACGACCTTCACCTTTAACAAGCGCAAACGTAACATAGCTGAGAATGCCCTCCGTTGTTAAATGTAATCGTATTTTTCCAAAATTCGCAATGAACTCGACTCAAAAGATATTAATCCCAAGAAATGGTGGAACCTTAGTAAAAGTCTACTCGGTTCCAAGCTTCACCAATCGATACCTCCCCTTCTTGAAAATGATACAGTTATTTTTAGTAATGTGGACAAATGTGAAATCTTCAATAAGTATTTTGCCAACCAATGTAAATTAACTCATGAAGTTAATCCTATGCCATTGCCTGAGTTCTTCTACCGAACTGAGGCTCGTCTAAACTCTTTTCAAGTTGATGAGATTAATGTGAAAAAAGTTTTACAATCATAAAGGACTAGCTCCGCAACGGGTCCTGATGGCATTAGAAACATGATTTTGAAGAAGACCACTTCTGGTATTAGCCCTTCCCTCACAAAACTATTTAACCATTCCCTGCGCAGTTCCTCAATTCCGGATTCTTGGCAAAAGTGTAATGTATTTCAAGTGTTCAAAAAGAAACACAAGCAAACAAAAAGCAATTACAGATTCATCTTTTTACTCTGCAATGTCTCTAAAGTTTTCGAACGCTTAATTTATAATGTCTTGTATGAGTACGTCATGCGTTATGAACTATTGACCTCTAGAAATTCCGCGTTTCGGTCTAACAACTCAACAATTCATCAACTTCTCAAAATCCTTCATGACATATATAATTGCCTTGAACTGCAAAAGGAAGCCAGGATGGTTTTTCATGATATCAGTAAAGCGTTCGACCCTGTCTGGCACGTGGGTCTCCTTTTAAATTAAGGCAGCTCGGTATCGAGGAGCCGCTCCTGAAACTTATCAGTAGTTATCTGCCCAATCGTCATCAGTGTGTAGCAATCGGGGGCCAAACGTCATCTATGCTCCCTATTCAGGCAGGGGTGCCACAGGGCTCTATCCTGGGGTCCCTACTGTAAGTTTTCATGAATGATATTGCTGTTAGGATCTCTTGTGACATCAAACTGTTCGCTGATGACACCAGCATATTAGAGATCATATTTGACCCTGCCACTTCTGGTAAGCGTATAAATATTGACCTTGAAAGAATCTTTGTTTGGGGCAAACAGTGGAAAGTTACATTTAATGCAACTAAGTCTCTAGCGCTCTTGTGTTCAGCTAAACACAACAAACCTGATCATCCACCTTTATTTCTTGGCGAATCTTTAATCCCGGAAGGTCTAAATCATACCCATCTGGGAATTACCCTTTCCCATAATTTGAAATGGAATGCTCACATAACTAGAATCATTGACAAAGCGAGGAAACGCCTAACTTTATTTTTTAGACTTAAATATAGGTTATCACGTAACACCTTAGGCAGACTATATAAATCCATGATACGCCCTATTCTGGAATATGTATGCGTCATATTTGATAATTGCGTATATATATATATATATATATATATATATATATATATATACATACATACATATATACATACATACATACTGCAATATGGACACGGTAATGTGCATTCCCACTATTTTGTTATGAGACACACAAAACATACACACGCATATATATATATATATATATATATATATATATATATATATATATATAAGAATATATATATATATGTATATATATATGTATGTATATATATATATATATATATATATATATATATATATATATATATATACATACATACATACATACATACATACATACATACATACATACATATAAACGCAACATGAATTGATACGTAGAGTAAAAAATTAATCTGCATCTTCGTGGGCCTACCTCGAAGTACCGTTGCTGTGGTGGTGTTTGTCTTCCAGATTGTTTTCTTTTATATGGTTCTCTGTACTTGGTCTCGTCCTCTGTCTGGGCAGGGACGTGCTATAGATGGACTACCAATGGCGGGGCCCCCTTTGTACCATCTATGTTGCCGCTGCTCAAGTGATCGGGTGTTTAAGCGAGCACCTTCAGTGCTGAACAAACACAACTCCACGGTCCGCTTGGCGACCATGATATAAACGCGGCCAGGTCACGCGATGAAAGGCGAGAATAATCGCATCACCAACTGAAATGTGCAAAATTTTTCACCGTGTTCCACATTTTAAAGTCAAAAATTAGCGTTACACCGGCTCAGCAACAAGAAATGAAACCACCATCATGATTCTACCGGCATACACTATCCATCTAAAACCACACTTTTTTGGCTGATTACGGCGTAAGGAGTTATTACGCACGCAGGTTGTCTAACTTTGCATCATTTTGGACAGAAAAAAATGAAAAAACTCCCTTTTATCTGCCGATTTTAACGAAAAACACATCAATGGACTCCCGCGGTTCTGATTCAAACGATGAGACTGGTTGCGCACGCATAAAACTCTCCGTTTTTGAACTTGGTACAATAGCACACCCGATGCAAGCCTGATGTAAGTAACCCGATACAACCGAACGGACTGAGCAGCGGGGATTAACCTGAGCTGCGCTTATGAACACGCTTTGTAGTCGTCGCGCCCAGTTGACCACTAACGGGATTAGCGCTCCTGTTGGCAGTCCATCTATAGCACGTCCCTAGTCTGGGCTTCTGCCTGCATGAGGGAGTCACATAGGGACGCCCCTTCCTTCTAAACTGGATATTGTCAATTTGTCAATGATAAAGTATGTAGCACTTTTGTTTTAAACACACGTTCTAACTCACTACGTGTACATACTTCAAATATATCATCGGCAGGGTTACCCATATCTATGAGCAGATCAAATAGTCATATTGGTCCTGAATTGCCACAACAGTGGGTAAAATGGATTATTTATGGTATAACCCCAACACCAAGATGGCAGGATAAGTATTCCTCACTACCAGTCACGATCCCTTGGTTTCTGACCACTCCAAAAGTGAGAAAAAAGCATTTGGGCTACAACTATTGGTGGTGGACGCCATATCAAGTTAGGCATACAGAGGTACATGGAAGATGGTATCCGCAATTAAATTGGACAAACGTGCTATTGCAAATTCGAAGGAGCAACAAATCGAAAGTGCGGGTTTGTATTGCTGGTGTTCCTACCTTGTGCTCTTTCATTCCGAAAGCTAACACACATCAGTTGGAAAACCTCGGGACTTTTTACATACGTCAAGAACAAATAAACGAGGTGGTAACAGTGGTTGTTGTTTGGTTCCTTTTGACATTTACGGGTATTCCAGGTAAGATGGTCTTTACCATTTTAATGGACTAAGGCACTGAATGCACAAATCATGACACAAAAATGTTAAGTGATGTGTACGCTACACTGAGGGTTTTTGATTACCTGTTGCAAAGAAGCCAGATTTAAATATGCTCTACATTTCACATCTGACACAAGAGAATTGAATGTTGTTATTTGAACAAAGCAAACTTTTTTATTTTATGATAACACAATACAGAATTAAGCAGAATGTATTGTTACTCTTTCCAAATGCTCATAATTGTGACTATTTTTTTAACTAACATTCGCTGCACCCCTTTTCTGGCACCAACATCAAGCCTTATAGCTTCACAGTCGTCCCATTGTGTAAGTTGAACACAAACGAAAAACACTAATTGGTACTTTACATGGTAATTTTAGGTTGAAAAAGGTCGAACAGAAAATATAATACTGTCTTTGAAGTAACCTTGCCTTATTAAAACATATGTCAAAAGTGCTCAAATATGTGATCATATAAGAAGAATGTTGGTAAGACTAAAGCATGGATAGCTTTTCCAGTTTTCACCCGGAATTATTCCCCTGAACAACAAGTTTGTGATAGAAAAAGTACTCACTCTGTAGCCATGTTTGACTTTGTTTTGAGTCATAAAATTGTTGCCATCATATATATATATATATATATATATATATATATATATATATATATATATATATATATATATATATATATATATATATACTTAGATATATACATATATATATATATATATATATATATATATATATATAAGGTAAGTTGGATGCCAACATTTTTAAAATGACTTACTACGTATAGCACAAATGCCATGAGGCCGTGTACTAAATATAAACGTATGCTTGCCTGTTACTAAATACACCAAAGACCATGGGGGTATTTTTTATGGAAACTGTATGGTTCATCAGTAAACAATAGGGACGAATTATAACCTGCCATACATTACTAGTTTAAATTACACCGTGGGAATTGGCATTTCACTGCAAAACATAGAATATATGCATTTACATAAATGGTCTTGCCGACACATTTATATATTATCACCGTGAAACAAAATTTTAAAAAAGTGTTTGGGAATAAATTATGCTTGGCCTTTGTGATATATATATATAAATATAAATAAATAAATATATATAAATATATATATATATATATATATATATATATATATATATATATATATATATATATATATATATATATATATATATATATATATATATATATATATATATATATATATATATATATATATATATATTTATATCGCCTCACCAAGTTTGAGGATTTTCTGGTCAATGGCACTAGATAGGTTGAGGAGGAGGCAACTAATCACATCCTGTGAATGTGTTGAAAGAATATTATGATGAGAAAAATATCCAAAGTGAGGTTGCTTTGAATATTTGATGCCATCTTTCGTAATCAAGTGCAGCGTGTAATGCACGTCACCGCCACTGTAGCTTGATCAATATATCCCAGTTTACAGGCAAGAAAATAACAAGATCTATTTGACTCAGATCAACCAAACATATGTCTCAGGTACATTGTATGTTTCTTGAATTGTTGGTGTCAGATTGTTGTTACGATACAAAGATTATCTTAAGTCGTCTGTTAACAATCAGAGAATCTTGACGCGTAACGGTCTCGTGCTACTATTACATAACGAACAGTGGGTAGCTAATTTGTGTCGCGAGGGATATCTGTTGGTCAATAGTGTGTGTTTAGTATAGTTACTCAATCTACAGCAATATAAGATTGTGTTCTCTCTTGACTACTCTCTGTGGACTGCGTCATCAGGTGGGTGTGGTGCTGGCGTTTTGAAACAGAAGTATCTGGACATGGAAGTGATGTGATCAGTCTGTACATAATGAGCATGACATTTGACGCAACCTGAATCAGTGCCTTTGAATGGCACCCAATTAACATGGTTATTGTATTGCAAAAGATAAAACACAACTGTTTTAATACAAAACTCCACCAATAAAATAGCAACACTTCTATTTGGTTTCCAAATAGAAGTGTTGCTATTTTATTGGGCAATGTAACTTTAAACTTTTCTTTACAAAAGAGACCAGGATTATATTAAACAAATTGGCACATAAATGTAGTTGATAAACATGACAGACAGGAAAGGTACGTGAACACACACTTCTGAAGTCTGCTACAAATGATACATATTGACCTGGAATATATACCCGAACGTGCTACAGCTTGAATCGAGTTTATACGAACCTAGCAAAAATGACATATATTATAGACATGACGCTCGTCAAATCCGCTTTTATGATACATTGTCAACGCACAAGTTAAACGCTTGCATGCATTTCAGTCTTAATGTCATTCTGTGTGACGTTTTATGAGTGTGTGTGTGTGAAATTTTGTGAAAGCGTGACAAAATGCAAAGATGCTGTTGACTACACATATAAACTATTATTGACACAAAGCATTAAAAAGACACCCCCCTCCCCCCAAAAAAGGAATACACACTAAAATTCAGAGGAACTTTTAAAAAGAATCTTGTTCAATTATTTACAATTTAAAATATATTGCACCTGAAGCTTTAAACGATTATATTATAAACGCAGCCACTTTTCAACAAGGGGATACTCAAACAGCTACCAAATCATTAGAGTATAGTCTATCATATAAAATTATCAGATATGCAAGTTACACCTCCGTTTTATTTTAAGGCCCAGACTAAACAAACACATTCTTGGGCACTAATATCCTTGCATCAGCCACACTAAGATGCACTCTTCTCGACGTTTAAGCATTTTTGAAAATTCTTGAAAAATACGAAAATAATCATCTGACATTTTTTAAAATAAACATTAGTTAAATATGAGTTAAATTATATTCATCCTTCTGTTTAAAGAAAATTGGCCAAAACGTCTTTTCAGAGGTAAGGTAAAAAATTATCAAAACACAAAAGAGTCCTACAAGGATAAAAAGGCATGCTTTTTTACATATCAGCGACACATTGCGTACAGACATACTAAAAACGGACCAATATCCTGCCGGCCTATAAACTCAGCTGAATGACTTTAGAAAAAGGCTGCATACTTGACACAGCTTAAACCTGTTTTGAGGAAAGGTTGCAGCCGCTTTAAAAACATGGACACATTGAGTAAAGACGTTTCTTTAATGCACTCTTCAGATTGCTCAGTAGTGTTTTCATTAAAGTTCTCTTTTCAGTCAGAAGTGTGTTAATGGTTGTAAATTTTCTCACTAGATTGTGATAATATCTCTACCATTTTGAACCAGGAACAGCTATTATAAATATGAGTAATTTTCTTTGTGACAGGAAACATTTTAGTTTTTATGGCCATTCTGGGTGCGACGGATGCGAGGACACCAACCAATATTTTGTTGTTGAATTTGGCCGCCGCGGACCTGATAATGCTAATGTTCTGCGTGCCTGAAAAGGTAACATAAAGCTAGTCTCATAGTAGAGCTTGTGTCTTATGAACACTTCATACTAGTGTTCTGTTTCTGCTCAATAAAACTGGGCCAGCGTCGAAGTATCCCACAACCCTCTAACATTCTTTGAGGCCAAAAAGAATACAGCTCATGTCAGGGAATGATGTAATTCAGATTGATCATAATCATTCAGATATTACATTGCACAAAATTTAAGATAATGGTTTGAAAAGGTTATGGATTACATCGAGCATATTATGAGTACTTCAGATGTGAACGGGAGCTTCCATATTACTATGTGTGCTTACTAATGCCAACTTATACGACAGGTGTCGTTTTGCCGAAGATTCGTTTTTAATTCAAATATATTTTTTATTTTATTTTTTACAAGTAAAAATTTATTAAACAATTTCTAACTCCTGATTATTTTTTCAACATAAGAGCTTCCCAGTCCATGGACCTAGTAAATTGACTGTTATGGAAGACAGGCTGTTAAAGTGGAATATTTGTCCACAAAGGATGAATGTCTAATATCAGTCCCTACCTAAGTGTGACATTGTGCATGGTAATAGGGTCATTACTCAGTTTGATTTGTACAAAACCAGGAAATGCTGTTCTGCCTTTTTTTAATGGAACAAGGGCCATATTTCAATTATGCCACAATTTTGCGTTTTGAAAACAAGTAGGGAACAGAGTGAAGAACAAAAGGTTTTCGTGAGTCTGCCATGCCCTTAAACTGTATCTACACAGACGGTGGTTTATCTTTTCTGTATATAACTCTCGACGTCTTTGCCATGGCTTCAATTTTCACACTTCAAGATGGCATCATAAATTTGGAAAATGGATGTTGTATTGATTCAAACAAAAAGCTAAAATGCAGCATTTAAGCTGCCGTGATTTAACCTGCTCTGTGGCCATGACAAAATTGCTCTCCTGGCAAAATGTGATTTTCTAACATGGCGCGTGGCATGTAGATTATACGAGGCCCAGCAGGGGTTTCCACCGAGCAGGTCAACACCAAATATATGGATGCATATGTTAAAATTTTTTGTCTTATGTCCAGCTCTGAATTTGTGTAACCAGGCATGGCAGCACCACGTCATAGATTGTGGGTTCCCTTCGGCGTCCTGTGTCTTTTTTCTGTAATAAAAATTTATAAAGGGCATTTCCCTACTGTATAATTGCCAATAAAATATGTTTAAAGCAAATAACGGTTAAGTATATCTATAACATTTCATGCGAAATATCACTCGTGATTTAAATTAGTTTATCCACCGTATAGATTAATTTCCTTAATTTGATGTGGTTTCAGTTACTCATTTTGCACATTCCTACAATATGTTTATTGGTAATATTAAATATGTGACAAAGTATGGCTTCAGAAAGCTAGAATAAGCTCAAATTCAATCAGAGTTTGCACGTCATACCCTCAAACTCAAAGCGAATGAAAAAGTATAATATGGCCACGACGTGGCGCGATGTAAAAAATATCAGAACTTTGCTGCATGTGCAGACATTGTAGATGATTGTCCATTTGGTAAAGAATGTTCAGGCACACGCATTTTTTTAGGTTTTGATTTCGAGGCCCTTTAACATTTTTGTTTCGCATATTCCAATCTATCTATTTATCTATCTATCTATCTATCCATCTATCTATCTATCTATCTATCTATCTATCTATCTATCTATCTATCTATCTATCTATCTATCTATCTATCTGTCTGTCTGTCTGTCTGTCTGTCTGTCTGTCTGTCTGTCTGTCTGTCTGTCTGTCTGTCTATCTATCTATCCATCCATCAATTAATTGATTAATTATTCTATTTGTTTATTTCACAGCATCCATTCATTCATTTATGGATATATTAATTTATTCATTCATTCGTGTATCTATTTATTTTTATTCATTTCAAAAATTACTCTTTTGTTAAAAGCATTAAGCATATGAGACCGATTCTAGCTGTCATAAAATCATGCCGATACCTTCCATGACCATTCTTCCTTCAAGACCTACATTTTAATGTATCTTAGCAATTTATTTTTGATAGTTTTTTCTGATTTGAAGTTGGCATGTTACAATTGACTTTCAGGTTTGAGTCTATTCTAGAATCTTTTGTTAAATAAAAGGTGATAGAAGACTGCTTTAAAGGTGCATTATGGTACATGTCAAATTCCATGTGTGGTTTTATGTTCTACCTACGTCACATCTCATTTGGAGCTACTCTTGGGGGATTTTTGGTTGTTACCATGGAGCGGTAAGTGTACATACAAGTTATGACATTGAAAACAGCAAATCTGGGTACACGTGGGAATATTAATTGACATGTGTCCTAAAACCGTGACTTCAATCATAGTTTTGCACATGGCACTTGATGTATTGAAGACGATGTGTAACTGGACAGGTTCATTCCATACAGAAACATTGCCTTTGCCTGTCAGGCAAGCGCCGCAATGTTCAAGATGAGTTCAGACATGTATCGCCGCTATCGCCGAAATATATAGCAGGCCCAGGTAAAGTTCATTGCAGATCACAGGAAAAACAACCCTACCCTTCCATGATCAATAACATGACTAAAATTCTACCAGAGAAGCAATGATACATAGAGCCAAATGCGAAAAGAGAAGATTAAGACCCCTCTCTCTCCCCCCCCCCCCAAAAAAAAAGTTTGATGCTAACAAACTTAAAACGAAATATATATTCAGGGTTACAGCGACACCATAAGCATCACTAAAAAGGAAATGTATGGCAAAAACAGAAACATTAATAGACTCACGGAGGCAGATGTACAAACCGTATGTATTAAGGTACAGGTGAACATATTAACTCATCCGTGCGGCGGCACATCTTTGTCTATATTGTATTAAGTTGCCTTATTACGTCCCAACTAAATTTTATTTTAAGATAGACAGGTATACTTAAAGAAGGTGTACGGTGTTGACATGTTTAGTACCGTCAATGCAGTAGGGGATCAATGTAAAAAAAAATCAATATAATGGAAGTCAATCACGTTTCTGAAGACAGTGACATTTCTCGGTATTATTTATATTTGACATACGAACAGTTTTGTCACTATCCCATTCTCTTTGCCTTTCTGTATTTCCGTTTTTAGTTATGTTTGTATTTGTCACCCAATGCGGGCAAAATCAATATGTGTAACTCAACATGCGTACAGAGCAAATGTCATCGTTTGGGTAACTGCATTCGTCATTTCAATACCGGCGGTATTTGTAAAGGTAAGTTTTTGTCAGACACCTGGATCAGAAATTCAAAGTGGGATACGCAAAAGTGATGAACCAGTCATATAATACAAATACTGATTGGGGTCAGGCTTTTGGGTCAAATTTACATGCACACTTATGGGTACTTGTTAATGTAATATTTATAATGGAAACAGTACAGAACGATATGACGTTTTAAGGTGGTATAGAATAAAAGGTCAAAATATAGTAACGTATAATATTTCAGCTGTTCCTCAGTGTATGTATAACAATCAATGTTTCCATCAGTCACGATTCCCCAATACACACAACAACTTCGATACTGTTTTTTCAGATTGTCGCAAAGCAAGTAACAGCGGACTGGAAATTTTACGAGTGCATTGTCCCAATATCGAAAGCGAGACTGTTTTCACTGTACGTGGTTGTCTTGTTTTGGGCCTTGCCTATACTCATGCTTTTGCTGCTTTACACCAGGATATGTTCTACATTGTGGAACAGTGTGCAGTGTTCCCAAAATCTACAATGCAAAAATGTGTGCGTAATTTTCTGTAATCTTTATCCAGAATTATATGTGCATTCACATCACCTTTTTTTTTTTTTAAATATTCTCAAGGTCAACATTTAATATTCCAATTCCCGTAGCCACGCCTAATATGAGTACATGTTTGCGCCCGTTTGGTACGTGGTTACATGTGCCATTTAATTTCGTGGCACGTCCTCATATACTTTATATCGCGCTTATTGCAGAGCAGGTGCAACCTACATTTAGTGCGCCTTTTTTTTCCCCAAATAGAGGAAAATCTGGATTTTTGTCCTGATCAAAAATTATTAAAGCTTACCAATGTAAAGAAGAAAACCGTTCTACCGGAATTAAAAAATAAACATATTTATGGCAATCAGATCACATGGGTGTACAGAATACAAATGTGGAGACTTTACACACACACACACACACACACACACACACACACACACACATATATATAATTGTGTGTGTGTGTGTGCGTGTGCGCGCGTGTGTGTGTGTGTGTGCGTGTGCGCGTGTGTGTGTGTGTGTGTGTGTGTGTGTGGTCATACAATAGCAGAATAATGTAACCGTAATTTGTTTAAAGTACGACACGTTTCACTACAAGATGCACTCTAGAAACCCCCTTGATAGCATTTATTATAATATATCAGGTAGGGTTTTTTTTTGTCAAATTATTTCAGTTGTAGAATAAAATTGATTGTTAGCAAACACGCCAAAACCAAACGAATTCTAATGCTTATTGTATCCAAAGGCAGCCTGAACGAATTATTGCAACTTATCTGAATTCTTTTGTGTCTTTACACGAACAAAATGTTATGAAATTGCAATGAGCTTTGTCACGAAGAAAATGTCATGAAATAGCAATGAGTGTCATCCGAACTTTAACAAAATACCCATCATGCTTACTGGCTCAGACACAAACAGACATGAAACGACATTTTTGCCTGAATTTATCTCCAACCAGAATAATTATAGCCTTGAGACTGAAGTTTAGACAGAATTGCCCCCCCCCCCAAAAAAAAAGTTCAAGTACACAGTCACTTGTCTTTATATGTGAAGTTTATGTAAACAATTTAGGAACATGCTCTCATCAGGGCAATGTTACTCGTATGTCTATATATATGTATATATATATATATATATATATATATATATATATTATACGTGTGTGTTTGTATCTGTCTGTTTTTGTGAGCGTCAATGTATGTACGGCCACCTCTATGGTAGTTTGATATGTAACACTAATTGTCTAGATCATTTTCTATAGTCTATCGGGACAAAGACATTCCTGAGCCAGTAAAATATGTTTTTCTGGAGGGTAGTACAAAAATTGTTTTGAGTAAAATGGAAGTTTCAGCTTCAAAGTCCCACATTGTGCTGGGTCTAACAAATATTGATGAAACAAACCCCCAATAATAAATTCTTTTAAAAAATGAGTCAGAGACTTGTTTATTCCAATACATTTTTAAAAGCCCCACATTGTGCTGGGTCTAACAAATATTGATGAAACAAACCCCCAATAATAAATTCTTTTAAAAAATGAGTCAGAGACTTGTTTATTCCAATACATTTTTAAAAGCAGATAAAGGCTCAAAACTTTGCACTTTGAGCTAACTTATTGCACAAATATTGAGGTTCAAGTAAAGATCCTAACAAATACTGTACGGTAGGTTAAGATTCCAGTTTGATGTAGAAAACTAAAGATACATGGGTATGTACTGATTCTCACTGCACTAGTAATATATATGAAACATATGAAGAGTGTTACGTTAGGGACTTTTGGTGGGTGGCCCGATACTAGTTTGATACATTTGTGGATGCAATGAAAGGTTTGCCATGCATGTTCAACGAGCAGATTTGCAAAGTAAATATTTGGGATTGATTTTGACCCCTGCTGATTGTCTGATAGTAAAAAAAAGTTGAACAGATCTACCAAAGAACTGCTGTTGTTCGGGTTGACAAATCTCTCATCATCCAGTCAAAAATAGTTCGGTGTCGAATATCTGCCTGGTGCATAAAACACTTTCAATACAAACAGTTATAGTGTAATTAATGATTGCTTCAGTTGAGCATTGTTCCCTGGAGATTGAGTGCAATCATGCCAAACAAAGCAGTAGTTGTGGCGTTGTTCGAATTCGAACCAAGATAGTGTTAAAAGGGCGTGGTCATTTCTGACAGGAGCTTTGTTTCCCCACCCCCCACACACATATATTTCTTATGGGAAGAGTTTATGGCCTCTTCATTAATTAACAAAATGAATTTTTAAATTGGTGATGTTGCGAAGTCACACAGCAAATGTGTATTTCAGATATTTGACGACTGTAGCAGACAATTTCTCAATTTAGCCCTCAATGGCCGTAGATCAACTTTACAAGTGGAAGGCCATGTGGGACCCACATCGTAGAAGCTCCATTTTTCTATTCCATATGCCTGCATGGTGGTTCTTTAGTATGTTCATAAGTCTGTATACTTTTTTTAGATTGTATGGCTGTACAGATGTAATGGATGCGCCACTGTTGATACCCCGACAGTGGCGCCCCCGATGTAAATGGGGTATATCCTGCACGAATAAATAAAAAAAAAAAAAAAAAAAAAAAAAAAAAAAAAAAAAAATATATATATATATATATATATAGGCGTATATAATCATCTGAGACTTATTTACGCTCTCAAATGTTTACCTATTCAACAAGCAGGACGTTTGACAAGCCTAAGGTTCTGTTGTGTGGTCGTTGACAAAGTGTTAGATGGAGTAAAAGGTCTCAAAGAGAAATCACAGCCCATAAGGAAGTGCAAAGAAGTAGGCTCTGCACTTTCCACGCACTTCCTCTGTACACAATGTAGTTCTGTGGAAGCGCTACTGAGGGGAACGCACTCCAAATGCACTTCTAGGACCCAAGTTTTGACAATGCACTTTTGAAAGATAGTTAAATGACTGCAATGTTCATGCACCTTTGTGCACTTTTAGGACACTAACCTTTTAAGATAAAATGACTGAAATGATTAACGCACTTTTGACTTTGAGGAGTCTGCGTGTTTATTATCGAAGTCAGGACGTTGCAGATTTCAAGGGAAGTTTTGTCCATTTTTGGCAAGCGTATGTGCATGTGAATTACATTGTTTACATTACAGGGCCAATTACATTCAAATATAATGGCTCTGGCTACAACAGAGAAGTGGGGCAATTATCGACGCTGTCATGTTAGAATTAAGGAATACAGCACGACAGGGCTAAATAATAAGAAACCTTGATGGCATTTGGGCCCAGTAGACCAGGGCTATCAAATTCCTGAGAATTCCGTCCCGTTGTGGTTTATTGATTCTAACATGACAGTTAGTTCGATAAATATGAAATACGCAAACAAAATCAGCTTGCGGCTTGGCCTACAACAGAAACCACAGCGCACACTTCGAAGTTCCAGCAGCGTGGGCATACATGTGACGTAATCGTTTTGCTGGTGGAGGATCGTGCCTGATTTAGGAATATTTACATTCCCTTTATTGTTTAACATTGAAAAAATAGGAACTGTTGTTTTCCTCACCATCTCATGAAGACATCGTCTACACGCGAGTCTGCACGCGCCAGCTATGCAGCCACTTCACAATTTTATACGCCAGTACATTGGGCACTACTTTTCTTTTCATTCATAAATCCTGTGCGCCCTCTCGCGGATACACACAAAGTTACGAATGCTGCTCTTGTTCTCAATCCCCGTGACCAAGAATCAACCGTTGTCCCACGTAGGCCTACCTGCACATCCACCGCATCCTTTTCTTCGATAGAAATATCACAAAGCCAGGAAACCAACCAGAATTTTAACGCAGGAATGATTTCCAACTCCACCTTTCAAAATTGTACCTTCAACATGATCGCGCCTCGTTAAACTGTTAAATCCTGTTCACTGCTCGCATCAGTCTGAGATGCATCCGCGGTGTGAGGTGCAAGTGCAATGGTGTTAATCTTGTATTCATTGTGTTATTCTGGGTATTTTATCACAAAAAATAACTTCCTTGTATACTTTTCCCTAATGTGAACGAATCTTGTATTTTGTAAAGCTATCTGTTCAAATAAATGAACATTTACAAAGTAACTATTTTTCTTTTCTGTTTGTTGCTTTTGGGATAGACTGGTTGCCAGGTAACGGGGGCGTGGTTAGCGCTTATCTTTTTTATTGATCACCCCCCCCCCCCCTTAAACCAAGGCAATTTATGTGGAAAAAACGTTCTTTGGCGATCGTGCATCACTTGTAATTATTATCAAAAATCGAAAAAATAGGAAAAAGTGTAAATATAATAAATAAACTTCATTGTCATTGTTTTCATGAGCGTGTGAGGAAAACTTTATGGCTGGTATTTTGGATGAAGCGCGATAGCACAATGACAATGAAGTTCATTTATTAAATGAACGAACCACACGAGCAAATAAGGACTAAGAAAACTAACTGAAGGACAGTATCATACACTCTACATTGTCTTTCTATGTCTTTTATTACGCCTTCAAGTACGGTCGCATAAAGTGTAGCAGCCGGCCTTTGAGAAATATATCAGCTACATGCGTAAACACAGTTATAAACGGAAGCAACAAGTCAAAGTTCCTAAATCGCATCGCACCTCCAAACTTTTGCATAGAACTGATGATCATTGCAAGACATACCGCACGTGCACCATTTCCATGATGCTGACTGTGGGGTCTGTAAGCATGCATAACGTTGGTCAAAAGTGGTTGATCTTTACATTAGGCCTATAGGCCTAAACACATCGATATGAGTGGATATTTGATAGTTTCAGACACCGGTACAAAGAAAGAGGAGTATGCAGGTTTGTATCGAACTCAGGACGCTGTAGATTACAAGTGAAAATTGGGCAAGCATGTATGCACGTCCATTACCTTGTTTACATCACAGGGCAGGCTATCCAAATATAATTGCCCTGGCTGCCACAATGAAACCGGGGCATTATCGCCGTTGGGCTCACTCCAAAATACGTTGCAAAGCATGGTGTGGCGCGGGGCACCAGCTCATTACTGACCGGGACTGGGAACCTCATAACGAAAGTTCCCATTACGCCACCAAGACTACAATTCGATTTTATAATAAAATATACATTCGGGCAGCTCATTTATTGTCCAAAACCTTTGTCAAACGGGCTTTGTAAATCCTAAAGCCTACTTAGAATGAATACAATACGTATTACATAGATACAAGTTTTCAGCCACTCACTCTTTTACCCCTTTCATATTCATAAGAGGGCCCCCATGGGGGGTTGTGATCACGATTCACAAAAAAATTAAATGTACTTTCACGGCTAAATCCAAATCAGAAAAATTACAATTACGTGAATGAATACTTATAATCACGAATCATGTTAAATAATCATTGATTTCACAGTGAGTGCACGAGAAATAAATATAGCATAAGGACCCTTACAAAATCAAAATTCTGGGATCATGCTGGATTTTGCTGGTATTTGCTGGACATGCTGAGAAGTGCTGGAACTACGTTGCATTTTGCCGGAAAAAGGACTTAATTTTTTCTCGATTTTCTGGTTCTTTCTGCCAATGCTGGATACTGGTGGAAACATGCTGGGTTTTGGTAGAAAAAAAAAACTAGGTTTTTTTCAGGGTATTCTCATTGTGACTGGGAATGCTGGGTTTGCTGGCAACAGGCTGGATTTTGCTGGAAAGAGAACTTAGTCTTTTCAGGGTTTTCTAGTTTTTGCTTCGGATGCTGGATAACGCTGGGAGCATGCTTGATTTCGCTGGGAAAGAACTTAAAATTTTAAATGTGTAGATTTTTGTTAAAGATGCTGGATTTTGATGGAGAAGGCCTCAGGATACAGAACTTAGAAAATTTTGAATCTTGAGTCTTTGACAGCCCAGCAGAATCCGGCACAGTGTTAATATTGTTACTGCCTAGTTTTTGATGGGCATGCTGGATTTTGGTTGTTAAGAGTTTGCTGAAATTTACTGGCACAATTTATAGTCCAGCAAATTCTTAAGTGTCAGTATCCAGCATTGGCAGCAAAAACCAGAAAATCGAGAAAAAATAAGTCCCTTTTCCAGCAAAATGCAACGTGGTTCCAGCACTTCTCAGCATGTCCAGCAAATACCAGCAAAATCCAGCATGATCCCAGAATTTTGATTTTGTAAGGGTTAGAAGACCACTGATGACAAACCTGGATATTTATTATGTGGCCTTAACATAAGTAAAGGTCCCTGAATAATCGAATTTGACATAAGTTCTGATCTAAAGGTGTTGGAATTTTACATTTCAGTTTATTTAAATGTAATTCGGCGATCATAGATATAAATTTGGGTGTAATTAAATGTATTGCCATTTTCAGACCGACCGAAGTTTACTGACTATTTCAGCCCTGTTACTCTCACGAGTTGGCAGGTCTACAACACAAGGAGAGAGTGCAACATATGTATCTTTATCCTGTAAGAGATGGAATTTACGTTTGCCGATTGGTTGAATAATACGAGAAAATTTCAATTAATCCCTCTTTGTTATCCTTCATGATCACCAAACAGGTAAATAAATTCTGTATACCTGTTTTCCGATTAGACTCGTGAATATTAATGAGCACCATCAGGGGTATACATAATTTAGCCTCGTTTTGGACTTGATCACCAAATAGGTATACAAATTCTGTCAACCTGTTTTGAGATCAGACTTATGAATAAAATGACAGATATCAGTAAAAAATTAGCATGCTTAAGTTGAAAAAAGAAAAAAAAAAACCTTGTTGCCCAATCTAAAATTTTACATGTTACTAAATGGTTGATGTTATTTAATAATTTTTAATGTTTTTCGCATGCTCTTCAGTGGTTTTTGTTTCACATTTTTAGTCCTATTACAGGATAAAATCGTCACTACCTGTCTGTTTAGGGGATACAAAACTTTTCACGAGGGTATTTTCTAGTATCATGTGAACAGACACTAATACTGGCATTTCCTTTCCTTTGGTGATAATATGCTAACATACACAAACCTAAAGACGTACGTGGGCCTACCACATATAAAAACTCCTTCAGCGCTGTTCCCATCTTGCTAACGTTTCAGGGTCCAAAATCAGGGGGTTTTGAGCAAGGGAGTGCAATGACTGAGCGGGGGCAGGGGGAGAGAGCGACTTCCCTCCCAAGCTCGGGTGATTTTCAAAAGTTAAACTTCATATGGTGTGTACTGATGACAATTTGCAAGATTGAAGCAACTCCTAATTCGCCTGTACATTGTTAATGGCATGACTGAATTATAATGGAACTCAAGAGACAAGCAAAGTCATACATTTTTGTTATATCAAGGCATCCATTTTTTGCTTGTTTTCATTTGGCATGAAGACTCTGACACTGACAGCGTCATATCATGATGCATTGTTCGGCCACATGCACAAACTACTCTTACCATTTGTCACAGAAACAAGAATTGTGACAGTTTGCACCCAATGATCCAATACTGTGTGCGTATTGTGGGAACTTTTTTTAAACTTATTTTTCTAAAGTGGCTTGAAAGCTTCTAATTTCGTAGGTGGAAGTCATGTTCCAAAACTGGTAACCTAGGCCTACGGCACGTTTTGTTAGAAATGACAAGTATGCTATTCACATTTTTTTGCATTGATCTAGGCCTAACTCATCATAATGATTCAAAATTCAAACTTGTTCATGACCACTCTCGAGAGTGCTAGCATTTACTGTAATCAGCATCCAAATTAAGGTAGGCCCATCAACATAACGCAAGATGGAACCGTTCTTATACTCTCCAATACAACACAAAAGAAATAGCGGTAGAATGCGTAATCTTCGCTGCGCAATTGGAACTTCTGGTCCGAGGTTCCCTGTTAAGGTCAATTATGGGCCCCCTGCCCCGCGCCATACCGTGCTGCACTATGCCGCGCCATGGCATACCGCTCAGCGTATATTGGAGTAAGCCTCGCCGTTGCTATATTAGAATTAGGGTTAAGCCTGATGAATTTGGTTTCTGCATCATAACTTGAAACAGTTTGACGATACAACTTCGCAAATTGAACATGTTTATACTATATTATAGTCCTTTAGGAGGGCTTGCATTTGGATGACTTTGAATTATTTCACAAGGGTACAGGTCACCTGTATTAGTGCATCTTGTTTCTGTATAACGACTCAACGTTTTTACGACACAATTACCAACATGCATGTTGCCTGATTTTGAGGCTTTGAGACGGCTCTCATGAAGTTGCGTATGGACAAACTCGCATATGTTTTTGTCGTGAATTTGGGTTTCCAGATCATAAGTTGAAAAGTTTTTAGGATACAACTTTGAAATTGCACGATTGTAGTGCTCTGTATGGGATTGCACATTGGCAAACTCGATCCAATTCCGAAAGGCACAAGTCAAAGAAAGTCAATTTTACAATGGATCATAACTCAAAATAATAATGATAATAATAATAATAATAATAATAATAATAATAATAATAATAATAATAATAATAATAATAATAATAATAATAATAGGAAAAAATCTGTTAGGACTCCCAAATTGTGCACAGTTATTGTCTTGTAAACAATCTATATAGAGTAATGGGTTTGTATCAAATGGCACATGGGTGACTTTGATACACTTCCCAAGGTCACAGGTAACCGTAATTGAATTTGGTTTCCAGATTGTAAACTGGGACAATTCAAATTTCGCATGATATGCATCTGCTATTGGGGATCAGGGTAAGATTAAATATTACGCTATTTTAATACCGTTTTTGTCAGGGTACTTCTAGTTCTAACTTTAGCAAGAGTGCTTTTCGCTGAACTTCATCTATAGTCCTTTGTCCAGTGCGTTTGTGTTTAAACTTGAGCGTAATGCTAAATTTCGTAGAAGTTTTCTTTAATGATGAGAGAGAGTCAACAAAGGCATCAATTTATGAAACAAGCACTGCAGTTAATGTTACATCAAGTTGGTGTAATCCGGTCATATCCGATTCTCATAAAAAATATTCCTGCAGTTGCATCATCGTCTATTCTAAGTTAACTCTCAGATTTATGGTATTTGACGGCAGCTGGCATGCAGAATATTTTGGACAGTCCTATGCGGATGAAGCCTTTCAGACAGCCTCGGCACTTGCACTAGTATTGCGTGTATTTTGTTGCTTGCTTACCCTTTTAGTGAATGCGGTATTGACTATATATATGGGATGCAAATAAACCGGAATGTCAACATGATCAACGCAATGCAATTATCATCCACGCTTTCCATAAGTCGCCACTTTGTGCCGAAACGTAAAAGGCCATAAAATTTATATGGTTCTGTCTAGACTTCTTCAAATGCGAGTCCATATATGATTCCAGATTCTCATTCTGGAATACAAACCTGACCTTTCTGGCCAAATCTGTGCAAGTTGTCACTATAAAACTTGGCGAAATCAATGTTGCTCACGATAGCTAGAATATGAACGAAGATATGCCAGCCCTCATTCTTTGATTCTATAAGACCACAGTTTGCCCTCCTATTGCCAGCTGTTTAATAGCACCCTTTATTTCTCCTTAATTAGAGGAAGTAAATATATATATATATATATATATATATATATATATATATATATATATATATGTGTGTGTGTGTGTGTGTGTGTGTGTGTGTGTGTGTGTGTGTGTGTGTATCGTGAGGTTAAAGATTAGGGTTTTTTTGCCTTAGAGGGGACATATACCGTGAGCTAGTGTTTATTTATTACAGATTAAAATCGAGGTACGTCTTGCAATATATAAATAAGTTATATTGTATCTGTTGATATGTGCATCATTTAAATCCTCTATTTTCCCGCTTCCAAAGCTTTTAGCATTATAACACAATCCAGATACCACAGAAAGGATAAAAAACTGGTTATCAAATATGACGTTTGAAATTGATATGATGAACCATTTACATCGATAAAAATTCATAAAATTAACTAGAGGGTGATCTATTGATGACTTTTTAAATATTGTTAAGGTTTTTCAATAGAAACGAACTAGCCGTAAGCAGCATTGTCACGATTAGGTATTTACTGTGAAATCAGATACTTAAGAGTCAGTCAATAGTCTTTGGGGGTGTGACTTGCCACCTGGATCCTTTATGGTTGACCTCCGGCCGATTATTTTGCCATTCGAAAAGGGATCAGACAAAATCGCTTATCATATAAAAAAACCGTTAAGTATATTATGTGTATAAGGGCAGTAAATTTATAAAACTGCGCAATTATATCAGAATCAATTATGTTGGATTTGTAGTTTACAAGCACCAGCCGCTCAACCAGGAAGACTTAAATTATCCAAGGAACTTCAATCTAGAATACGTGTAAGTTATTAATAGTTGATTAAACTGGAGGACATCTTCAGTTTATCTTGGCAACGAATGGCTTTTTTTACAAAAAAATATCTGTGCAGCGGGACTTGATATCCCAGTAACTATTTTTTTATTTATTCTTTTATTTATTTTGATGTTGTTGTATTTGTTGTTTTTATTATTATTATTATTATTATTATTATTATTATTATTATTATTATTATTATTATTATTATCATCATCATCATCATCATCATCATCATTATTATTATTATTATTATTATTATTATTACTATTATTATTATTATTATTATTATTATTATTATTATTATTATTATTATTATTATTATTATCATCATTTTTAAGTATATGGATTGACTGGTTCAAACGAACTATAATGTCAACACAGATATTTTCTAAGCACTTATCAAATAATGGGGTCAATACAACTTTTAAATATTTTTCAATTATTCTAGCCGACCATTGGTATTCACAACTAGGCGCCTGTGATTTTGCAAGCAAAAATGCGCTAAAAGGCCTTACAGGCATATAAACTTTAAATTTGATAGTCGAACATCCATATTATTCAAGCCTGTTCTACCCTAACATATATCTGATGGACTACAATGCATTATTCCTGTAAAGTAGCTTGTCATGTTTGCTTTTTGAAGGCTGAGTGTCCTTAGGAGAGCAAATTTCTCTGTCCTATAACTCTTCCTTTCCGCTTAAAGTTTGTACAGAGTTTTCCTCAGCAATCCACAAAGTTGGACAGCTAATAATGGACATGGTCATTTCCTCTAAGTTTTATTGATTATCTTGTTGTCAGGTAATTGTGTGGCCTAATAAATGCAAATGACAGGTAATTTGCATTTCTAATCACTTAACGTCTTCAAAAAATTTCTGGATAGAAGTTCCTTTTGTGAGTTCTTTATTGCTTATTATCTGTTCCGTAGCACACACACACGCACATACACACAAAATAAATAAAATGAAATAAAATAAAATAAAGGTATGCCAAATAAGAATACTTAAACGTTTACACGTTGAACACCTTCAAAATATGTTAGATTTCAAGGTGCCAAACCAACATTTATTAGTACTGCGGCACTTGAGTCGAAAGAGTGATTGAAAACAAAAAGTGGTATATCTGTTCTTTATGCTAATTAAACACACATGGAATATTTTTATGTCAAATTTCTACTCAGATAAGAGATATAGACTAGACAGAAGTGTCATACCAACTTGATTTCATGGGTTCGTGCTACATGGAAAACCCGATAAAACGACACTGGGATCTGTAGTTATATATTTCGTTGCTAATTACACCCTACAAGAAAACTTAAATATGAAAAATGCTTAAAATTAATGTAGACAGAAGTACCTATGCTTCTTTAAATCACTGGTTTGCTGTACATGGTCACCTAATACATGGAAAATATATTTCGGGAAAATGTTGATGCTAATAAGCCACGGTTGGAAAATAAAAATGATGACTAACTTCAAACATGTTGTTGGTATTAAAGAAGTGTCAATCCAACAAAATCATAGGCTTGTGACATATAATGTCATCCAACGAAAAGAAAACAGAACAAAATTTGAAAAATACAACAGTTTTTGTTTTACAAATTACAACATTCAAGTTCACCTTAAATGGTTGTGTTTACATTTAACAAAGTATAATATTTAAATTGTGCGAATATATCTAGGCACATAGGGAAATTTTGTATCACGCAAATCTTATACTTTTAGATTTTACGTTTGCAATCGATTTAATTTTGTGATGTAGTGTAATGTCAATTTGGAATTAACTTTCACTGTTAAAACGAAATAGACATGTAATTATCTTAACTTTTAAAACAGATTCTTACAGACAATTGCCCATTCTTGCCCAACAGAAGAAATGGAATTTCACAAAGCTGCAAACCTTTTCGGCATTTGATGCCGAACTAGTATGGTTGTCCCATGGTCTGTCAACATGCTAGGCATTGCGTTCACGTAGTGTTGCACAGTGCATTCAAATTGCTTGTGACAGTGGAAAACAAATCTTCCATTTGATTTTTATTCATACAGGTAATAAAAATGCTCCTGTTGATGCTAACCATCTTTTTCCTCTGTTGGACCCCCAACATTGTATACTCGTTCTTGCGTTCGCATGTTACGGTAGCAATGGGGAATTCCCATTATCCACTGAGTTATCTACCTGAGGACAGACATCTGACACGGGCATTTATCTTATTATCACTCAGTAACAGTTCTATCAATCCTATTATATATGCTTTTGCCTCCAGGTAAGTTAATGTTATTTTAAAGTTAATCATATTCTTAACGTTCGTTTAAGCCCTTAAACCACATTTTCTGCACTGTGCTTGTATACCTGGATTCATATAGGTAAAGCAGGAACTTTGGAATTAGTTCATAGGCTTAAACACAAGAACAGCTGAACATATGTCAGTATTTCCGTGTAAACACATTGGAGAGTTGTCTGTCACTCTGTAATTTTTAAGCTTCAGATAAAGAACGTCAATTGTCGCTGATCAAACATCCTGATGTAGGGCAACTTATTTAATACAGTTATTTCCTTCAACTAAAGAAATCTGGGAAAAGTTCTGTAGTGTCAGTTTAATCAGGAAAAAAAAAACCAACAAACAAACAAACAAACAAACAAAAAAGTACCAGTGTGGATCTTTGAAGCGAGTGACATTATCTCTATGTTTGGTGTGTTTCATTTTTTGTTCGTTTGTCTGTTTGAGTCTTTCACCTTCAGTTTAACATGACATCGGCAAAGGATTGAATTGTATTCAAGCAAAAATAAGCTAAATGGACATTTCAGACCATACTTTCCATCTCTCTCTCTCTCTCTCTCTCTCTCTCTCTCTCTCTCTCTCTCTCTCTCTCTCTCTCTCTCTCTCTCTCTCTCTCTCTCTCTCTCTCTCTCTCTCTCTCTCTCTCCCTCCCTCCCTCCCTCCTCTCTCTCTCTCTCTCTCTCTCTCTCTCTCTCTCTCTCTCTCTCTCTCTCTCTATATATATATATATATATAGAATGTTTGGCAGAGAACGCTGTCATGTACCTCAAATTACAAAAATCGTGGTGATTGTGATGGAATATATGCTTGTACCTATCAAGCAATGAAACATCATGTCCGGAAGCAGGGGGTTTCCAGCCAACATGCCCCCTTGCAATATAAACGAATGCAATATGTCGTTATTCATGCCAGTGCAAGGTATCACTGTTTCTTGGGAGCTTCCAGATGTATTTTATGCAGCAAAAGGCATTAAAGACATTAGATGTGAATGATAAACTCCCGAGTGAGCGGGAAAAATGTGAAAGGATTGCTTATCCATTGATGCTTTTTTTCGAGATTGATTTATTTGTTTGTTTGTCTGTATCTCTTATTTATATTTTATTTATACCGCCTGACGTGATTCATACTGTTCCAAGAAGCATGCATAATTTTAATTGCATGTGCGCGTGCGTGCATGTTTATTTTTACAAGCACCTAAAGAATGTGTACAGCAAGAAATACCAAATTAGGTGAATGATAACTTGAAGACATCAAATTTTAGGAAGAGCAATACATAATGGCTACCCGTGTTTATTTTTCGAACCATTAACAGGCAAATTCGAACAAGATACAGGGAAATTCTCAACTTGGGATCCCGAAGAAAGAACACAGAAAAAGAGGCAAAGACAACAAAAACAGTAACAACTACCGACAGTATCTGCTCAAATATGCCATGAGCATACGCATCACGGAAGCTGCATGCTGATAGAATGTTTGAGCTATATCAAACAGAAGTGAAATGAAGAAATTGTGATGTGCAAAGCAAAATGCCTGATGCCGATCCAATAGCATCACTGCTATTTCAGTTGCAACCATCAACTCATCTGCTCATAGGAACCTGACCTCGGACGTATGATATTTCTGAGCAGCAGCAGTTACCAACCATTTGAGTAAATCATATGACCGAATGCAGTATCAAATGTTTGTTCTTATGGCTCAAAAGGGCTCAGTGCTACAACGACATACACTCGCATTATGTTTCATACTTTCAATACACACTTTGACTGGCTGGAAGTAGCTTTGGTAATAAACATTAAACATGTATTATATCACAACTGGATGCCGCTAACCTTTTTTCTGAAAACATGTAAAATTAATCGGGGTATGATGTTCTGAATAAGTTTCAAAATATGCTCACCTAAAAGCTATCATATTCTAGTCTTCCCTAGAACCACTTCCTGGTCGTTATTACTCTTTTCCGTAGTACAAACTTTATAGGCTACAGAAGCTTACCTGTCACTGTGCAACCTATATAAACGTAAATAATGTATTGTACATATAGTCCACGTTCGTTTGTAGTATTTTGACAAAGGCTGTAGCAGCTGAAATATAGTAATGGGTCTTCAGCAGTTGACTACTCACAGCACGTTTCTGAACCTGTACTCGTATATGTCTCTCTAAGGAGCAGCTCCTTGTCTAAGCTAAATTTGAGTAATAATAACCCACATAATAATGTATAAATATGAAGGTGGCAAATGAAGAATTAGCTAAATTAGGGACTGTTTTTGTGTTTTTTTGTCAATAACCACTTCCTTGTAATCATTACCCAATTCCGCAGTCCGAACTCTTTTACTCTCCATAAGCTAACCTGTCCCTGTCTAACCTATATATATGTGTGGAAGTACTATTGTCCATATTGCATACGTTTCTCTGTAAAATTTTGACATATGCTGTACTAGCCACAATAATTTAAAGGGTCTTCAGCGGGTTACTTATCAGAACATGTTTCGGAGTGTATACCCGTACATGTCTCTCTGAGTAGCGGCTCCTTGTCTTAGCTAAATATTCAGCAAAGGCAACTCACACAATAATGAATAAATATGAACGTGGCAAAATGATGAATTAGCTAAATACGTGCACTTTTGCTTATAAATGCAAATGTTCCTTATGAAAAAAGAATGCCTGTCAAACAAACGATAATTACTAAATTTGTAAAGAAAAGGTTCAGATAAGAACAATTTGCCTCTCCCCTGAACTAGTATGTACCCTTTGTAGCTGGATAGCTAATCTAGCTAAACCATTATGATATAGTACAAGTTCAGATAAGAATCATTTGGTTTAGCCCTGGACTAGCATGCTCCTGGTTTAGCTGCATAGTTCACCTTAGTCCAACCACCTGCCGCGCATGACTGAAGTAGCAACAAACTGAGGCATTACATTCAGTCCCAGTGCTTATCAAGTTAACAGTTACTGCTAGACACCTGTACAAGCATAGGGATACCTAATAAGTATTGTAACAGTTGACATCCTGTAGCGGAAATGTAAAACACATAATACTTCAAACAGACCCAAATTCGCCACCAATGCTTTTCCCTGAAAATGCTATAAAACCAGTACTGGATATGATAAAGTTATTTAGCAAATTTTTACTATCACTGGGAGCTATCAGTCCTCCAATACAACGGTCATCATTGGATTAGTTGGAAGAGCTAAGAGATCAAGCTTGGTCTAACATTGTTGTTGCAACAAGACTATTTTGTGACCCCTGCTACTGGTCAAGTCTTCATCTTTGCCAGATTGTGACTACCTACCTTGTTTGTTCTGCTCTCATGACCCACTGCCCCCAGCTGGTCTACGTAGATCTTTGAATAACTAAACACGGCTGGCCTCAGCTAGCAAACTCTGTAAACAGACCCTTCTCTTGTCTTCAGGTTCATGTGACAAGTTGTTCACACTCAATCAGTTAACTGACTTTAACAGACCATTATATGCTCTAAAGGTAGATATTACCAGCTGTCCACAGCTAGGCAGCTTTTTTAACAGACCCTCCTCTGCTCTACACAATGATAAGACCAGCTGCCTTTAGCTGGTCAGGTTTAGGAAGAGACTCTTGTCTTCTCAGCAGGAGGTAAGCCTCGCTGTCGTCAGCCAGTCAGTGCCTAGAACAGACCCTTTAATGCTGAAAAGTTGGTAAGACTGACCTTCCTCAGCCAATCAGTGGTCAACCCAGACCCCGTTGGCTTTACAGGTTTGTAAGACAAGCTGTCCTCAGTCAATAAGCTACTAGAACAGATCTTTGCCTGCCCCACAGGTGGGAAAGACCAGTTGATCTCAGCCAGGCAATGCCTAGAACAGACCCTGGTCTGCTCCACAGGTTGCTAAGACCAGCTGTCCTCAGCCAGTAAGTGCTCTGAACAGACCCTTGTCTGGACCATAAGTAGATTACACTGGCAGTCCTTAGCGAGTCAGTGCTTGGAACAAAATGTTGTCTGCTCCACAGGAAGGTAAGACCAGCTGTCTTTATCCACTCAGCTCTTAGATCAGACCCTTGTGTGCTCTGCAGGTTGATAAAACCAGCTGTCCTCGACTAATCAGTGTTCACAACAACGGGTACGCAGAGTTGTCTTTATCATTACATGTATTGACTCTGCAGAGGTGCTTGTCCTGAAGCTGTCCCCACGTGTTCTCCCTACAGGCTAGGATTTGCAGCCAGGTCACTACAATTTATGCCAAATAATGTTGTGACTTGAGAACTCGTCATCCCAAACATGTGCATTAGTAAAAAGCTTGATAAATAACACATTAGTTCTAGTTTGTATCCAATACATGCACTGTGAACCTTCATTTTGATACAACGCACACGTTTCACTTCCTAAGAATAAAATGAATTATTGTCATGGAATGATGCAACATTAATCATGAATTTGGTTCCAAAAAATGCGACAAGAGGGTGCACTTTTCATCTAACAGGGAAGTCCCAATTTAAAAAAAAAACAACAAAAAATGTGCATCATTTCGTTCACTCTCAGAGCAAAGTTATATTAATCCCACAATATCATAGTGTACTCATTTGAATATTATCAGACAAATAACAAATCGAGAACAAGCACTGGTATAAGCGTGTGTGTCATCCCAATTCATTTACTTGTATAAATATTGATCAAGTTTTGAGAAGCTGAAATGCCTTCATAATCAATGAATTCCTCCATCAGGTGGATGTTAGATTATGTTGTTATATGTGAGCTTTCTTTCAGAACCACTCCCTGGTTGTCATTACATTATTCTGTAGTCCAAACTCTCTACACTCGGTAAGCATACTTTTCCCCATCTAACTTGTACACAAATCGAAGTACTTTTGCCAAGGACTCGTATAGCATTATGACAGAGATTTCACTAACCTCAACAAATGTGAGTGTCGTCAGTGGGTAATACCTTTGAACATGTTTCAAAGCCTGAACCTAAATAAAACTAAAACAATCGCTTGCTATCATCGAATCAGCTGTAAATTCATTTTAACAGATAGCTGTCACTCTTTGCAATACCATATGGCTTTACAGGAAGCCAATTTTGACTGTTTTAAATCATATAAGAAGTACAAAATGACGCAATATAACAGCCATGATAGTTCCAGCAAAAATGGTAGTAATCTGCCACTTCTGTCAAAATCTTGCAGAGGTATGAATAATTCCATCTACAGTGATGGGGACACTTGCACACCTTGGTAAAATTAAGCATTATGGGCCTCATTTTAACGAATAAGGCAAAAGGTTTCTGCACTGGAAAATAGAGCTTCCTAAATCCACGTTATTTTTTGAGTGAAGATAAATTTATTTTGGGGAGATTTATTTTTTCCTTTTGGGACAGTTAACCTAGCGTTAAAGGATCCACGATATGTGCTCTTTAACCTCGTTAATCTGAACACCTTTGTGCCCCAGTGAGCTGTTCAGAATAATCGAGCATCTGGATTACTGAATCACTATTACTTGAAATGAACAAATCTGTTACAAGAGAACTGTTCAGGTAAATGAGACATTCGGATTAATAGTGTCCGCATTAACGAGGTTGCACTGTATCATTAGGCACTTAAACCTAGACCGTCATGATAAGGTAAAAAGTGATTACAAAACTGACTAACTGCAATAACCTAGAGTGTACTTATATTATCACATTATCTACAACATGCCAGGATGAAATATACACTTACAAGTGTTTACATATGACACATTCAAGCATGATAACCACAAGTACCGATGCAAATGTGGCAGCTCTATAGCATAATATTGCCATGACTTAATGCCCTTTAGGCGTTCTAATTATCAGTATAAGTAACAGAAAATTCCCTTTGATCACCGGCATCTGCTTATTGCAAATTGGTTATGACGTTCTGACTGAGATTTTGCTGCCATTCACAGCAGTGGAAGTAAAAACCTTATCAACACAGCCGTGTGCCCATAAGGAAGTAGTGTAGACCAGATGGTCAATCTAAATGTCAACTTCCTCTGTGTACGCCCTCTAACACTCAGAGCCAACAACCATTAAATCCAACCTGCAAATTCCAGCAATCACCAGTGAAGTTGAGGTGATGTGCAATGATAGGATTCTATCCATCTTGACTGCAAGAAGAGCCTGTTTCTTTTTGATCTTCATATTCCACAACAATCGATTTCAGCTCACATATATGTTGCCAGGATTAACCCTGCAGCCTTCTAAATCTACTGATGTCCAATTTCCCGAAACATCATAGCAGCATCTTAAATCACGTATGCTCATCTGACGATTGTTATACACTTTACCATCACTCTCATGGACTGTAGGTCATAATGCATGTAACTGTGTAGAAGAAATGGTCTGTTACAGACCCTCCTTTTCCTTTATTCTACAGGAAATTGTTCATGACACACTAGTAGGCGTATATCACAATAAATTACAGATCAAAATGTAACCCTTTATTGGACAGCGCTGATGTGCCACATGGAGTCGTCTAAAGCATTTATCAAACAAACTGGGATCGCAAAGTCCGTGCAACATAAGCTTATCCCAAATGTGTAGAATACAGCAACCATACAAAGCATAGATCTTGTTTAAACATATAGACCCCTTGATGAAAAACAAAATTAAATTAGATTAGTAAAGTATGTGGGGTGACGTTCATAGCTGGCCACAGCGATAATCTGAATTTTGTCTTCCTTGACCATTGTACCACTGTGACTGTGTTCGGTGGTTTTATTTATTAAAATTGGGGTCCAACAGACAAAAAACATGGTTAGCATCAGCAAAGGCATTATATTACCTGTAAAATATAAACAAATGGCAAAGTAAGTTCACCTTTACCAACTTTTTGAGCGGGTTGTATGGCAGTTTATAAACTTTTAAGTAAATTTCCGTGTCTGGTGATGGTAAATGTCATTCCTCTCTGAATCGAGAATCAGCTATTATCCCTTGGAAGGTGTGCTTAAGTTCAACACAATTATATATACGTGTCTCTCTAACATTATAAATATTATGGTGTCAAGACGATGGTACTGTTAAATTGTTTCCCCTGCCAATAATCAATGGGTTTATATATATATATATATATATATATATATATATATATATATATATATATATATATATATATATATATATATATATATATGATATTATTATTATTATTATTATTATTATATTATTATGATTATTATTATTATTATTATTATTATTATTATTATTGTCATTATCATTTATGTACTACAGCTGTCAATGCAGTTCATGGTTCTCCGACACTGTTGCCCGGCCATATACCTGCTGCAACAGGTATCATCAAAGTGTACCTGCGTGTTTTGGGTGGCTGTTGGCTGGCCGCTCCTACAGCGCCGCCGAACGGATGCGACCTTAACTATGCGTAAATTAAAGGCCCCTCCTTCACTCCTGTCAAGGCCGCTTTGCGGCCTGGCATGTTCTACCTTGACAATATGATCGCCCCTGCATTTATTTTTATAATATTCATTAGCAATTTTGTTTTATAAGTAATTAAGAACGAGTCTTAATACAGACTCCTTGAAATCAGGACTTTAATTTTTCTCTATACATTGGTATTCGAGGATAAGTCTCGATGTCTTGGCAATTCTTGAAAACTGTCTTTTGCTAGATCTGCATTTTTTCTTTGCTGGGTTGAAATATAATAATGACATGTGGGTAACGTTTCCCTCCTTTGCAGAATTTGCTGCAGTTGGGGTGAGTAAGCCTATTTTGAAATTAATTATTCCTGTTGTGCTCAGTGGTCTTGCCGTCTTCAGACGCTTTGCCCGCTGCAATATTTGGGCAGCTCAGCAAAGGAATGCTGCGTTATTCAAAAAAAAAAAAAAAAAAAA